>JAODAL010010504.1:0-104808 GCA_025379985.1 Phyllomedusa bahiana | reverse complement strand
CCTCCCCCTCAAAAGGGGAGTTGGGGAAATTACTTTTACTTCCCCCAATGACAGCTCTCTCCCCCAACCTCATCTGGCTAGATGGCCCCCAGCCCAGGACAAGCTCAATTTACACAGTAATCAAGCCCATTGTAAATTCTCTCTATAGGATGTTCGCACAGCAGGACATGTGGATACCTCAAAAGAACCCTCATTACCTAAATTAGCCCCAGGACATATGCTGCCTCAAACTCCCAAGCTTCAAAGACTTCAATTAATCCAACCTAGTCGGGTCGTCTCCGATATTTCATATCGATTTATAGGCGATCCGCTCATAACTGGTGCATGGCGAGTTCATATCTCAAAACATGGAACTCCCCCGCACACACAGCCACCATTTCCAGGTTTCTGGGGCGCAGGGGGACCGAGATATCCAGAACCGGACCTACGGAGCCCATAAGATAGGCGTGTCTGATATCCGGGCGTTGTGTAGATCCAGCCGGTTCTGATGGTGCCACCAGCTTGGTTCTGTGCTAATGCCCTGCCGCATTATAGTCCATTTTTGTGTTTCTGTCAGAAACTGCATGACCAGAATGGGAGGAGTTCCTAGACCGTCCCAGGGGTGTGTGGGGGCGTGTAAGGGGGCTGCCACGTGGGCTGTCCCCTCACAGATATAAGCAGGAGCCCGTGTGGGCTCTACCGTTGATCCAGGAGGGGGGGTACCTAAGAGCATTTCCAGGAGCATCCGTACACAGAATCTATAAACTTTAATCTGAGTTAGTCTGTCTTGATCATTGGCCTCACACGCCTAGTACTCGGTCTATAATATATAGCTACCCAAGGGTTGGTTCCTGGCCCTGTTATAAGTCTGTATCGGACCGGTCTTATAACTAAACGAGAGAACTGGTGGCAGCCGTTCAGGGTTCTGGACGAGGAAAGTGTTCTCTCATCCTCCCTGGTTCTCCCTGTGCCCGTGTGGACAGGGTTTAACAGTGGAACAGTATCTGGCTGACCTTGTGCACCCCTAGGGGGCCGTGCAACGTCGAGATACACCCCAAGTCAGCCGTCGTCCCTCGAGTGGCCCGGTGGACTAGGCTGTTTTCGTCACAAAGTTGATAAATGTTCATTTGTTCATAATCAGATAACACAGGTGATAAAGGAAAAGTTTGCTGAACTTGTATCTAGGTTTCCAGATTTTGAAAGCTGTGGAAATTCTGTAGCAGCATTTGTAATGGAAAAAGCTCCTCACACAAGACTATAAAATAAATAATACTAATAATAATCTTTAGAGCCTATAGAGAAAGAGTTTCCTTCAGCTTCGTCTGTCATATCCGTGTATCGTATCTCTTGCCTCCATCCCTTGACCACGAACCACTGCCGCCTGTCCTGACCTTACCGCCTGTCCCCGACTCCGAGTTTGCCTTACGATTTTGTACCACGCTACACCTCGGCTGCCACTGCAAGCAAGTCACATCAGGGGTAGCGACCTAGTAGACTCCCGCAGCAGCAAGTCCATCCCGCTTTGCGGTAAGCTCTGGTGAAAACCAGGATGTACTTAGAGTCCGCTCCCTGGCGTGGCTATTGCCATCGCTTGCGGTGGTCCAGTGGATCCACGACCGCTGTCCGTGACAACATGAAGCAATGGAATAACGTTATTCATCCTGTAGTCCTGGCGACTGACAAATAACGTGTCCGCATGAAAGGGCCTGAGCAAACGGCAGGTGGCCGACATTAAAATTACACAGGGGTGTACTCCTGTCCGCTTGGATCATCAATAAATCATTAATTTCCTTTCTCTGTTCATAGAGTCGTTCCAACATATGGATGCTGGAAGTCCAACATTTGGAAATGTCACATATCAGCTTATGTTGGGGGAGGCCGGTCTGCAGCTGCAGGTTAAGGAGGGTGTGCTTGGCGGTGTAAGAACGGCTGAAGTGCATGCAAAGTTTCCTGGCCATTTTTAGAATGTCTTGCAGATGGGTGTAAGACTTGAACAACCAGATTGAACATGTATGCCATGCAGGGAGCATGGCGCAGCCCTCCTCCTAAGCAGCGCGGATACCATGTTCTTTCCATCGTCTGTCACAATGGTTCTAATTTTCAGTTGTCGCGGAGAAAGCCACAAATCGATGTCATCTTGCATGACCCAGAGCATTTCCTCCCATGTGTGACTTCGTACACCCAGGGAAATACTCCTATCCACTTGGATCATCAAAAATCGTTAATGGCCTTTCTTTGTTCATCAATTTCCCCCTGTTCATAAATTTCGCCATGTTAATATATTTATTCCTGTTCATCAATTTCCCCCTGTTAATATATTTATTCCTGTTCATCAGTTCCTGTCTGCCCATGTACCCGACCTTTCTGCTACATTATCTGACCTCGAATCTCCACCGCCTGCGCTGACCTGTTGGCCTGACCTTTGACTATGAGTTTCGTCATTCGATTTGGTACCTCATTGCGCCTCGGCTGCCACCGTAAGCTAGTCGCCCCAGGGGTAGTGACCTGGTAGGAAAACTGCCGCAGAAAGTCCATCCTGTCTTGTGGCGGGCTCTGGTGAAAACCGGGACCTACTTAGACCCCACTCCCTGGCTTGTCCGCTACCACCGCTTGCGGTGGTCCAGAGGAGCAACTACCCGTGTCGTTACAATGGTAGAAGTGAATGCCAAGTTTCCTGGCAAGTTCTTTGAATGGTGCAGAGTCCACCACTTGAAAAGGGAGGGAGTACCACCAACTTGGACAGGAGCACGGTCAGCTTCTGCACTTAGGGATGACTAGACACATACTGCTGTCTCTTGGCAATCGTCTCGGTGAACGACTGCTGGCACCATGAGTGCCGAGGAGCAGGAGTATCTGGACCGGTAGATGATGTAATAGACAGGGAGTTGTCTTCGGCAGAGGTGGTGAAGCCTTGACTGCCTGAAATGGGAGACGTGCCACTGGGTGCTGCTGCTGTTGGGACAGGATGCACCACCACATCTGAAACACGTATGGTGACACTGCATGATGTTTATGCAGGGCCGTGGTGCCAACGTTAGGTCCCTGGTCACGCTTTACTTTCTGCTCACAGATTCTTCATATAGTTATGTTGAACCCTCCTCTGGTGTCTCGTTAAAAAGCTGGCACAACGCTGAGTAGGTGTGCCAGTAGATGTGTCCCGGAGAAGATACTTCTGGTGCCTTGAATTTACCAGAGAGTCCTCTGATGGCAAAGACATGAAATTTTAACGTACTGCAAAAAAAAAAAATTTTTATATATAAAAATAATATGCTGTCTTAAGTGTTGTTAGAATACGCACCGATTGATCTTCAGCTCACCTGTGTGAAGAGAGATGGTTGCACGGAAAGGGATGATGAAGAGCTATATAAACAAGTTCAAGAGAGAGACATGTTGAGGCATTCTAACATCACAAACAAAGAGCATAAGGCTTTAAAAGAATTAAAGGAATATGAAAACTTGTTGATAAGGCCAGTTGATAAAGGAGGTGGAGTAGTGCTCATTAATGTGGGACTATACAAAAGGTTGAATGAGGATCTTCTCCAGGACATATCTACATATCGATTTTTGTCTTATAATCCAACTACATTGGTACAAAGAAAATTAAAGAATCTTTTGAATGAAGGTGTTTACTTAGGAGCTATCACTTTGGATTTAGCGGAAAAACTTTTTGTTGATCACCCTCTTACGCCAATCATGCACTCCTTCATCAAAATGCACAAGGACGTTTTTCCTCCACCTTTGCGTCCGATTATCAGTGGAGTAGGATCTTTTCTTGGCTGGCTTGTGACGTGGTGGGGCTACAGTATATCCGTCAATACCTCATGATAAAGCCTCAATTATGTTACAATTTTTTTTATGTCGATATAGCCAGTATACAAGTGTTATCAATCAATATAAGATAATAATATAGAGTTTCTTATGCCGAACAATTTTTTTTCTTTTGATGGAAAGTTTTATGTACAATGTAGAGGAGCATCAATGGGAGCGCTTTGCTCTCCATCGATAGCAAACATATACATGAGTATATGGGAACGGTTGTTTCTTTTTGCCGATGACTGTCCTTTCTCCTCCCACATCAGGTGGTACGGGAGATATATAGACGATCTCCTCCTGGTGTGGGAGGCGGACGAGTCGTCGGTAAAACAATTTTTTGATTTTATTAATAACAACGATTTCAATTTAAAATTTACATATAATTTGCAGAGGCAGTTTATATCCTATGTGGATGTCGTACTGTCTGCTCAGCATGGAGTGCCCATTACAATTACTCCTTTCAGAAAACCTACAGCTTGTAATACAATACTTAGAGCTGATTCCGCCCATTTCAAGCCTGTTACGGCTAATATTCCTAGAGGAGAATTCATAAGGATCAGTAGAAATTAGTCCAAAACTGAAACGTGCGCTGAACACACTAATATGGCTATAAATAGACTCAAACAACGAAGGTACAAAGAAAGTTTGTAAAGACAGATGGCAGAACAGGTAGCTAATATACCTAGGGAAACCTTATTGCAACAAAGTTCCCACAAAGATAAATGTAAAAATAGAAACAATAAGGATAAAAAAATTGTCTTCAGTACAACGTTTAGTTCACAATATAATGACATTGTAAAGATAGTGCGAAAAAAATTTCCGTTGCTTTATGTCCAAGAAAATAATTATAATATCATAAATAACAATATTTTGTATCTTTCTAGAAAAGCACCATCATTAGCCAATATCTTATCACCCAGCTTATATATTTCCAACAAACCGGTAAAAGGCAATTGGATTGCCACAAAAGGATCATACAAGTGTGGACATCAACGTTGTCTCACTTGTACATATATGTGCAATACTGACACGTTTACAACCATGTCCACTAATGAGAATTTTACTGTCTCTTCTTATATCAATTGTTGCACAACCAATATAGTATATTTAATTTCATGTACGACATGTACCCTGCAGTATGTGGGATGCACAACAAATAGTCTTAAAACACGTACACGTCGACATATTTCAGATATGCGCAGAGATCTCACTAGTGGCATGTCAGTAGCTGCAGAGCATTTTGTGGAATTCCATGCAGGTAGTCTCAACTCTTTTGAATGTAATGGGATAGAAGCAGTGAGAAAACCACAGAGAGGGGGGAAATATTGGCAAAAAAAGTTTTATCTAGAGAAGCATGGTGGATCTTACGTCTTAATACTAGATTTCCTGCTGGTATGAACAAAAGACATGACATTATGTTCCACTATTAGAGAATTGTGCTTTCCAGTTATGTGAATTTTTTTAAAAATAAGGGGGTTTCTTTAAACTTTTAAATGGATGCCCTTGGTAACCCGATGGGGGTTCATGTGACCCTATAATAAAAGAGATACGCATTGCACTTGTCATTCCAAGAAAGGGGAGGTTTTTTAGTCTCCGAAATGCGTAAATTTTTTGTACACTAACATGTATGCTTTGGGCACCTTTTAACATGTAGTTTTTGGAACAATAAAGCTCAAGCAATCATCCTTTTTTAAAAATTTGGTGAGATGTTGTGTTCGGGTATTTTCGTTTTTATATTTTTCCATTGGGACTCCACTGGAACGTTTTTCATCACCCTTTCCTTCAACCACTCTTTCACACAGGGACTGAAATTTTCTATTTTTTTTTTACTTTGTTAAAATTTTTACCTAGAAAGTACCCAACCCTTCTCCAGAACCGGGACATAACTTGTATATTATTACATCAGAAATGTTTAAAGACCCTTCCCAAACCCCGGCACTTAATTTGGGATATAAAAATTACACCCCCCCCATTTTTTAAAAAATTACCAGACCCTTCTCAAACCCCGGGTCACTAAACTTGTTCTATTTTTACTCTAGAAAATTATCCAGCAATTCTCCAGAATCCTGGTCACTAAAAACTTGTTAAAAATTACATCAAAATGTATCCAAAACCTTTTTCCAAATCCCGTCATATAACTTGTTATATTATTCTCAGAAATATATCCAGAACCTTCTCCAAACCTGGCACTATAACGTCACGGCACCGTTGTTGCCGTGGGGGAGCAAGGGTCAAAAGGGGTTAATCCCTCCAGTCGGACACCCCGGGAAAAGCCGGGCTGATAGGTTTGACAGCTCCTTCAAATCAGGGGGTGTGTCGCTCGGGCCAAATAGAGGATCCAACCGCCCCAATCGCTGCGGGGGGTTTCCGGGGGCTCATTTAAACCATCTGTTTGCTTCATCTTGCCTTGAAATTCCCTTTGCGCTTCTCCTTTTTTCCCGTTTGCTTGTTACTTTGTTACCTTATTTCGGCTTGCTTCCTGCCCTCGCCCCTCGTCCTCTGATTCGGACCGCGTTACCTCCTGGTTTTGCCCTTGTTGGCTTACGTTATTCTTTTGGTTTTCCGATTGGGGCTTTGGCGCCCTTACTTTTATGACCCACTGCTGATTTCGCGTTCCCCCTGAGGGCCCGCACGAAAAGGAGAGTAGGGATTTGCGTCCAGTTGGAGTCTGCCATTTGAGTAGCACACCAAGTGGGGCAGGGACAGGGGGTGGGTGGCATCAAGCCCAGCACCTCCTCTGACGTGACATTTTCACAGGCCATACATTACGCTCTCCCCGACCATGACCCCTACGATGCTGGAGAGCATTGCAGGACTTACCCATTGGTTAAAGACTAGCACTAAGGGTGCAGCAGCAAAAGACCTCCTGGGTACCCCCCGGGAGGGAGTTCCCCACATCGCCATTCCCTTTTGGGAAACCCCCACCCGTTCCGGTCATGAAGTAATGAAGCAAGAAAAACCAGGGATAAAGGGGGAATCACCTCTTTGGATTGGTAAGAACAAACGAATGGAGATATCCAGCGTAACACCTTTTGCTTGTATTAAAAGTACCGGAGCTTTATTGTAACAAAGACATTAAAAGACCCCAAAGAAATACATGTGAGACCGTAACATGGCTGACGCGTTTCGGACCCTAGCCCTTATTCATGCCCAACTCAACTCACCCCCTTAAGGGCAGGAAAGCAGACAGTAGAGGAGGATGCTTGGGAATTTTCGCCGCTGGGTGTTCCGTCGGTGGAAAAAAACCCACCCTTCCCATTTTTAGACGGGGATGGCAAACAGTTAAGGATTTGCGGTAGCTTACCTACCCTGGGCACTCTGGATGGGGCCTTGCTTTGGCAGGCAGTAGACAAACGGTTTAGAGAGAGACAACGGAACAGACCCTTTCCCCTTTTTGCCCCGCTTAATGCCACTTCCCCTTTCTGTGTCCACCCCAAAACCTGCGTGAATACCCCGGATACCCTATCAGAGGGCCTCTTCGCGGTGCTGCCATGACCGCAGGACCTCAGTCGCACCGGGGTCGTGCTTCTACTGTGGGGGTAAAAGTCATCGCACCCGGGGAGTGTCCCAAAAAGAACCCAGGGCCCGGGAAAACTCCAGCCCTGGGTACTCCCTGAAGGTCACCAGTGAGCAGGTATTCCAAAATTTTATCAAAGAAACTATTGCTTCCATTAAAATTTCGATTTTTTCCGTTTATTTTTGGTTTTGCATTTGTGTACTCTGGTTTCACCCCAAATTTTTCAGGGACGCTTCATTCGCTAGGCGTCGGCCTTTCCCTTGGGAGGCCCCTTTCCCTGCAGGTTGTGGCCATTGATTCCCCCCTTTGGTCAAAGGCAAATCCGTACGCACCCCAGAACTTGAGATGCATTTGGGGTTTTAACATAAAGAAATGTATTTTTGTTTATCAGGGGGGTTCCCCCCTATTTTTTTGGGGGTTGCCCGGTTTTCAGAAAACAACCCTGATTTGTTGGAATTGGGGGGAGTTAATTAGTGGGGCGAGCATTGTATTAAGAAATGTTTCCCCATTGTTCTGGCAAGCGGATTGACAAATTCCCCCGTTTATTCTGACTTTGGAGGTGTTTTCCAAGACCCATCTGAGAATTTACCCCCCATGATCATTTACGTCTATGAATTATTGCTGAGGTGAAATTTCCTAAAGGCAGGATTTTAAAATCTGTAGGGTCCTGAGAAAACCGCCATAAGAAAACATGCAGAGAGCATCCAGAAGGGCACATTCGCCCTTTCCGTTCCCCCCTAGGGGGTGCGGGGTTCTTTTTGCATCGATTATCGGGACTCAATAAAAAAGGTGGGGAACCAAATCCCTTTACCTTGATTCCAATTTTTTTAAAAATTTTCGGGGCAAAGGGTTTTTCCAAATTAGACCTAGGGGCCTATAATCTATCCGTAAAAGGAAAGGAATGGTGGAAGACCGCATTTAACACCCCGGGGCCCATTTGAATATCTGGTTATCCCTTTGGCTTTAAAATGCTCCTCCGTTTTCCAAAACCTGGTAAACGAGGTTTTTTCGAAATTGATTGTCGTTGTAGGGTCGTCTATCTGGATACATCTTAATTTAGTCCAAAACTGGCACCACATTTTAAACGCGAAAAATC
This sequence comes from Phyllomedusa bahiana, assembly GCA_025379985.1. NCBI lineage: Eukaryota > Metazoa > Chordata > Amphibia > Anura > Hylidae > Phyllomedusa > Phyllomedusa bahiana. Next base: position 96,403 of record JAODAL010010504.1, on the reverse strand, counting down.
TTAAAAATTTTTTTTGAAGTCAAAATTGAGAATGGTTTTTGGGGTTCAGGGGGTTCCTTTCCTGGATACACCCTGACTCCCAACTCGTTTCGTATGGACCCGATAAGGTCAGCTATCCTCGACTGGCCCCCTACCTCCCAAGGCTTTGCACGGTTCCTTGGGTTTACCAACTATTATTAAAATTATTCAAATTTTTCGTTCTTTTTCGTCCTTTACGGCATGATAAGAAAGGGGTGAATTCGTAATTGGCAACCTGAGGCCAAAGGCTTTTTGAGAAATTTAAGCATGTTTTTTGCCCCAGCCCCGGGTGTTGATTCAGCAGATCACAAAAACCTTTTTTTGTCTCGGGTTGATGCTTCGGTGGGGGAGGGGGGCCTCTCTCAGGTTGGCCTCATACTAATCTCCGCCTGCGCTTTTTTTTCCCAAAAATTTTTTCCTCTCAAAAAGAATTATGACGTTGGAACTCTTGGCATTAAGGGGGCCCCTTCGGGGGAATGATGCCACCCTCGGGGGTGCCCAACCCCAAGTCACGTTTTCTGGGGGATCATAAAAACCTTACCTTTCTAGAAACCAAAAGGGCGAACCCACACAGGCTCTTGGCTTTGTTTTTTACCCTTTTAAATTTTTGTCGCACTTAAACCAGAAAAAAAATGTTAAAGCTGAGGTTATCTAGAACTTCTGTGCCTCGGGAGATCCAGAACCAAAAAATTTAAACCCAAAAGAGAACGATTTTGTCCAAAAGCCATTTCCCCCAATTTACACGAAATTTAAACACCCCCCCAGGACTTTAACCTAAAAAAAGTCCTGCTTCAAAGTCTTTGCCCCACCCAGTTTCGCCTACGTTTTTTAAAAGGGAAATTTACAGATTCGTATATCCGGACATCCCGGAGTGCTGCACAAAGAGGTCATCCTCCAACTACTGGGGGCCGTCTTTATATCTTGATGTGGGGGCCTATGTGGCAGCATGTGACATTTGTGCTCAAAAAGGGTTTCCCCAAACCCTCTCCTGGGAATTTTTCCTCTTCCATACCCCACACCAGGGACCCCACACTCCATGGATTTTATGACCGATCTTCCCCCCCGGGAGGTAAGATTTTTGGGATGGGGGATCGCTTTATAAATGTTCTTTGGGTTCCCCACTAGGGGGTTCCCGTCGTCCAAGAAACTGCATGGGTTCCCCAAAATATTTTTCTACAGGGGGGTCCATTTGTTTCTTGCTTCGGAATCCCTCTGTAAGGCCGGGTATTTCCTATTGTCCAGGGCCGGGGCGCGCCCCCACGGTCATCCCCCTCGCTTACGGGATCCGGCGGGTGCCGCGGCTCCCCTTGCCCTTCTCCCCGGCCGGGAACCCCCCATTTTAACAGTCCCCTTTTTTGTTTTCTTTCCGGGCCCCGGCGCGTACCCGTTTGCTTACGGGCCCATCGGCGGGTGGGGATTTAAATGGATCGCGCCGGGAAATTGGCCTTGCGGCCGCTGCCCCTATTTAGTGTGCACACCCCTACCCTCACGCCATTCGTTGTGTTTTTGGATCTTTAGTTTTTTCAGAATCCTCTTGTCTACCCACCATCCCCTGCTTACTTTCTGACCTTCCCTTTTTCCGCCTGCCCTGACCGTTGCCCCCTCTACCACGAACCTCTGCCGCCTCCCTGTCCTTCCCTGTCCCTGACTACGCCTCTGGTTACGATATGTCCCAACGCTGTACCCCGGGCCGCCCCGCAACCCAAGTCACTCGGGGGACGACCGGGTCCCTCACGCCGCAGCAAGTCCATCCCGCTTTGTGGGGGCTCTGGTAAACACCGGGGGCATTTAACCCGCTCCCGTGTGGCTTAACTATCACGCTTGCGGGGTCCAGCGAATCCACCTCCCATTACAGTACGAAGGCTAGGGTTCCGCCGGGGGACCTCTGCCCCACCTCCGGGGTGCACGACGGGAGTCGCCCCGCAGAGTCAAGTATTGACCCCTTGCGGCCATGTTTTCGAAACCCTTTTGCCGTCTACCTCCACCGGCTTTCCGCCGCCGCACCCCATCCGTTTTCTCCCGCACCATTTCTCACCTGCTCCGGCTTCTGGACCCGCTCGCATCTGCCGCTCCCCTCCGTACGATGGAGCCCCAAGAAATGCTGGGTTCTCACCCCGTGCCCACCACCTCGAGATGATGGGGGGAACCCCAAATTTCCCCCACAGACGTGCCCAAATGGCCTTCATAATCACCTCTTGTCTGGGGAAAACCTTGGCTTGGCCACACCACTATGGGATCGGGGGGATCCTCGACCCGACCTCCAACCCTTTCCCCCGGGGTTCCCCCACGGGGTTTGAGGGGGGAACCTTTGGGGGCCTTAACTTCTTCGGCTGCGCACACTTTTCTCCGGCGCGTCAGGGCGACACCACGGGGCTTTAGTATTGGTGCATTTCGCACTCTCGCTTCGGAGCTGGGCTGAAAAACGAACTTTGGGGGCGACATTCTGGGAAGGGCTCTCGGGACAATCAAGGAGACTCCCGTCGGGGTCCCCACTGCTTTTGGGTGACTTTAAACCACTTAGCCACCATCGAATTCGGTTCGCCGAAAGGAAACAAATGGGAGTCGTCCGTCCACCCGTTTACCCCACTTGGGTCCCACTTCCAGCGCCCCCTCTTTCCCCCTCCATGGTCTCCAAAGGAAGAACCTAGAGGGGTTTGGGAAACCCACCGTCCCCGGGGGAACGGTCACAGCGTCCCCCAAACACTGTGTTTTTTATTTTGGCGATTTTGGCCCCTTTTATTGGGGCTGTCCGGGGCACCCGGGAAAACCCCCACCTAGGGGTCGTAGGGGAAGGGGACCCAGGTGTCAGAACGGGCCCCTCCCCATCTGACCATGCCGTATGATTGGGCTTCACCGACACACCTTTCAGGCCACCGCCTTTATTGATTCAGGATCTCAGGAAAATTCAAAAGCCAGAACTTTAAACCCGTTTCGTCTCCCCCGTGATTCCTTTTCAGAAACCATGTTCTCTCGCGTCAGTGGCGAAGCCTTTAAGGGCCTATCCGCTTCCGTACTGCCCCCCTCACCTTGCAGGGTTTGGGCTCTTTTACAAAGACTTTTCAACTCTCGCCTCCTCGATCCTCCCGAAATCCCTTTTGGCCCCCATGGTTCAGGGCCATCCCGATCTTGGGTTGGAGCTCAGGTGAAGTCATGCGTTGGGGTTTTCCCCGTGTCCTCCCGTTGCCTGTCGAACCCCAACCCTCCTCAGGTCGCCTACCTGAAATCTACCAAGCCCCACCAGGGCCCACCTCGCCATCGGGAAATTTCTGACTCTTTTGGAAGACATCGAAAGCTTCCTCCCCGGCCTTTGATTTCCCCATTGATCTGCAACCTGGCGTACTCCTCCCCGGGGGCCGGTCTATCCCCTCTCCGCCCCGGGGACAAGGGTATGTCTGAGTACATCATTTTGTACCTCCGTAAAGGGGTTCATCGTAATCCCGTCCCATAGAACAGCTTCTTTTTTGTGAGATAAAATTTTTTGGAACGGGGGTTTTTAAAAGTAAAAAACCCCTACCCCTGCCCTTGACTCTGAACTTTTCCCCCGCCTCTGGGGGCAAAATCTTTTCCCAAACTGGATCTCAGGTGCTTATTTAATTAATACGCATTGGGAAAAGCGATGATGGAAAAATGTTTAATACGCGGATGGGGCCCCTTCGGTATTTGGTTATGCCATTTGGTCTCTGTAACGCCCCGCAGTATTTCAAACTTTGAGATCTTTCGGGACCTACCACTCGGTGATTGTTTTGGACATTTCAAATTTTTTCCCCTGATCTCAAACTCATCGCCACCACGTCCACCACCCAGGCGACCCGCACCCCCACTTTTTTTCCAATCTGGAGAATTCTCTTTGAACACCACTTTCCCTTCTTAGGGGAATCGTCTCTGAAAGGGTCTTTGGATGGGTCCCTTTTAAACTCTCCCCATGTTACATGGCCCCAACCGGGGGGCCTTCGGGGGCCTTCAACGTTTTTTGGGATTCCAATTATTATAACAATTTATCCCACACTTTTCTACACTTTTGGGCCCCCCTTTGGGGGGCTCTAACTAAGAAAAACGCTAATCCCAAATCCCGACCCCCAAACTCAAGAAACCTTCAACCACTAAAAAAAAGCATTCGCGTCGGGTCCGCTCCTTCTCGCCCGGACCCTAAACCGCCCTTTTATTTTGGAAGTAGAGCTCTTCTGTCGTGCTGGGCTGTCCTTTTCCCGAATCCTCCTCTGGGGAAACGCATACTTGTGGTTTTCTCCAAGACGTTCCTCCGCCGAGAAGAATTATACCATCGGTGATCGCGAATTACTGGCCCTAAAGCTGGCTCTAAAAATGGGTCACCCTGGAGGGGGGTCGCCACGCATTGACATCTTTAAAGCCACAAGAACCCCTAATTTCAGTCGGCTCACGCCCGAACCCCCGGGGAAGCCCGAGGTCGCCTTATTGCCCTTTTTTACTTCCCCCTACATTTTCGGCCACCGAGAAAAACTAAGCTGACGCCCCTTTTCTCGCTTCAGATACCGTGGCTTTAGCCTCCCCCCTGCACATAGTCCCCCCCGAACGACTCGTCACGCTGCCCCGTGGATCTCCAAAACCTACCCCCCCGGGAAAACAAAATGTGTCCCCGCCTTTTCGGGCCCAGAATCCGAAGGGGGACGCTCTTTTGTAAGCTGGGGACCAGGATTTCCCTAACGCTACAGCTGGTCTCCCCTTTATTACTGGGGGGCCCACCCTCCTCAAGATTTAGGGACTTTTTTCGGGCCCGCACCCCTGTGCCCGTAATAATTCCCCGTCCAAACCCGCAGGGGCCCCTTCAGCCCCTCCCGTGCCGGAAAGACCCTGGGGCCCATGTCGCCAGGACTTTGTTAAAATCCCCCCCCTCATCTATAACATGGTCATCGGGTGTGACTGATCGTTTTTTCCAAAATGGGTCTTTTATCCCCGCCCCGGTTTCCCTCTGCCCCCCCCTGGCCCAACATTTTTTCCGCATTTTTCCGATGCACGGGCCCCCTTTGCATAACCTGACAGGGGAGTCCAGTTTTTGTAAAAATTTTGGGAGGGTCTTTCTGCATTGCAGGGCAACTAGATTTTTCATTTGCATACAACCCCAAAATAAAGGGGAGGTAGACGGGGTTTAACCAGGTGTTGGGTACCTACTTGCGCTTTTGTGGGCCGCTCGTCATATAACGGTCAGATCCCTCCCCCGGGCAGAGTTTTCCTAAACTTTTGATTCGGAATCCGTGGGCCTCCCCCTTTTTTTTTCGTCTTTGGGTTTCATCCCCCCCCCACCCCTCCCCTAGCACCCCGTCTCTTTTTCCCGCCGGGATGCCCAAGTAAAGGGACATCAAGGGGTTCGGCAACTCACACGACAGGCCCTGCTACGGGCTTTCTCTCGCACCAAACTCAGGCTGACAGGACCGTGTCCCCCCGCCCTTATTTGAAACCGGGGATAGGGTTTGGTTATCCACCAAATACATCCCTTCAAAGTGCCCAGTTACAATTGGGCCCCAAATACTTGGGTCCTTTTGGGTACTTCGGAACTGAACCCAGTATCCTACAAGCCTGCTTGCCCCCGACCCTACGTATCCCGAACGCCTTTTTACGTGTCCCCCTCAAGCCGGGGGTCTGAACCCCCTTCTCCTAATCCGTCCCCTTTCCTGCGCTGAACAGAAACACTATGAGGGTTTAAGGGGGTGTTGGGGGAGAAGACTGTAAGGGGGAACGGTTTTTCTTATTGACTGGGAAGGGCTTCGGTCCGGGGGAGCGTTTATGGGGAAACCCGAGGCCAACCTGTCCACTGTCTCCTTTCTAAATTCCAAAAAAGAGGGGGAGACCTAAGGGGGGGGGGGGAAAGTCACAGGGCCGCTTTCCGCGGCTCACCACGGCCGTCCCCCTGTTTACGGGGTCCGGGGCGGGGTGCCCTTTTGCCCCGGGCCGGGGAAACCCCCAAATAACCCGCCCAGCTCCTTTTCCGCTCCACGGCCGCCGGCGTACCCACTCTAGGGCACGCGGACGGCTGGGGCGGGGTTAAAGGTAGCGTGCCGGTAATTTGGGCCTTGCTGGGCCCCTGACCCATTTTGTGTGCCACTCCTCACTCACGCCAGTTCGTTGGGGTGTTTTGGGGGGGGCTTTATTTTATTCTGAAGTCCGTCTTTTCTACCCGTGTACCATCCGCCTGCTTTTTTCGACCTTCCTGTTTGCCGCCTGCCCTGACCGTCTGCCCCTCTGACCACGAACCCCTGCGCCCGCCCCGACCTTCTGCCTTCCCCCGACTACGCCTCTGGATTACGATTTTTTTTACCAGCGTAACCCCGCCGCCACCGCAAACAATCACTCAGGGGTAGCGACCTGGTAGCCTCACGCCGCAGCAAGTCCATCCCGCTTTGTGGCGGGCTCTGGTGAACACAGTTCGTCGGGTGTTTTGCCGTTCTTCTGTAATTACGGTTTTCATCCTAGACATGCATCTTTTTCCAATGCTATTTCTGACCATAGTGGGGTGGATGTTATCGTTAAGGATCTGTGCACAGTCTGGGCTCAAGTTCAGAAGAACTTGCTCAATGCCCAGAGCATCCAAAAAAAGGAAGGGTGACAGGAGTCGTCTGCTCCAGGGGTTTTTCTGTGGGGTGTAAGGTTTGGTTGTCCACCCGTAATCTCCGCCTTAAGGTGCCTTCCGGTAAACTAGCCCCACAATTTGTGGGTCCGTATGTGGTACAAGAAGTAGTTAACCCGGTGGCATACCGTCTGAAGTTACCTCCTTGTCTCCGGGTACATAATGTCTTTCATCAGTCATTATTAATCATACCGGCTATGACTTCGCCTTCCAAGCCCCCTCCTCCTGTAAACATTGAGTGTGAAATGGAATACGAGGTCGCTCATATCTTGGACTCCCATAGAGTGCAGAGATCCCTGCAATATCTGGTCCACTGGAAGGGTTATGGTCCAGAGGAGAGGTCGTGGGTTCCGGCCAGATTCATTCATGCTGAATCTCTGATCAGGGAATTCCAAGACTCCCACCCGGACAAACCCGGACCAGGGAAGGATCCAGTGGCCCCTCCTAAAAGGGGGGGTACTGTCACAGAACACGTTGTTGCCGTGGAGGAGCAAGGTGCTACAGGGGTTAATCTCTCCAGTCGGGTCAAACGCCCAGGGAGAAGCCTAGCTGACAGAGGAGTTCGGAGGCCGCACCAATCAGCTGCTGGGGAGGTGTCCGGGCGGCTCATTTAAACCAGCTCAGTTTGCTTCATCTTTGCCTGTGAAAGGGTCCCCATTGCGCTTCTCCTGTTTCCCCGTTTGCTTGTTACTTTGTTACCTTGACTTTGACTTACTTCCTGACCTCGCTCTCGTCCTCTGATTCTGTACCGCGTTACCTCCTGGTTTTGACCCTTGGCTTGGCTTACGTTATTCTCTTGGTTTTCCGATTTGTGGTTTTGGCGTACCCTTACCGTTATCGACCCGTACTGCTGACTTCGTGTTTCCCTGCCCACTGCACCTCCTCTTAGGTGACAATAACTTTTTCTATTATTACATCTAGAAATGTCTCCAGACCCTTCTCCAGAATCCCGGTCACTATAACTTGTTCTATATATTACATCTAGAAATGTCTCCAACCTTCTCCAAATCCCGGTCACATAACTTTCTATTATTCTTAGAAATGCTCAGACCTTTTGACTCTATTCGTGAATTCATCATGACAAGTTCCTCTGGCAGCAAATTCCACAGTCTCACTGCTCTTACAGTAAAGGATCGCTTTCTATGTTTATGTAGAAACTTTCTTTGCTCTTGGCATAGAGGGCGCCCCCTTGTTCTGGATACAGTCCTGGGTAAAAATAAATCTCGAGAGAGATCTCTATATTGACCTTTAATATACTTATACATATTTGTTATGTTTCCCCAAAGTCGTCTTTTCTCTAAACTAAATACCCCTAACCATGCTCTTCTTTCTGGGCACTGCAGTCCACCCAGTCCTTTTATTATTTTTATTGGCCGCCTTTGTACCTGTTTAAGCTCTACAATGTCTTTCCTGTGCACTGTTGCCCTAAACTGTCCACAATATTCCATGTGTGGTCTGACCAGTGACTTGTATAATAGGAGAATGATGTTCTCATCGAGTGCATCCCTGACCATTATAATACACCCCATGATCCTGTTGTCTTGGCAGTTGTTGCCTGACACTAGCTGCTACAATTAAGTTTACTGTCCACTAGGATTCCCAAGTCCTTCTCCAGTCACTTTTCCCCAGCTTTTACCCATTTAACAAGTAATCATGGAATGGATTTTTCCTTCACATGTGCATAACCTTGCATTTATCTGTGTTAAACCTCATCTGCCCCTTCTCTACCAAGGTGCTAGTAGCAGGAATCCAGTCTGACTATGTACCACTAATCATCACCCTTTGTTTTCTATCACTGAGCCAGTTACTTACCCACTTGCACACATTTTCCCCCAGTCCAAGCATTCTCATTTTACTTACCAACCTTTTATGTGGCACCGCATCAAATGCTTTAGAAAAATCTAGATATATAACGTCCAATGCATCAACCCGATCCAGTCTAAAACTAACCTCTGAGCCTTCATAAACCTATGCTGGAATGGAGTTATACATTTATTTTCAGTGAGATACTCCAGGATAGCACCTCTTAAAAAACCTTCAAACATTTACCTACTACAGAGGTTAAACTTACCGCCTATAGTTTCCAGGAACACTTTTTGAATATTAGCATCACATTTGCTATGCGCCGATCCTTTGGGACAAACCCCATTATTATACAGTTCATAAATATTAAGAATAGGGGCCTAACTATAACATTACTTATTTCCCTTAGGACACAGGGTCTATACCACCAGGAACTGGTGACTTGTCTATTTTAGTTTTCTTAAGGAGGAGCTGCACTTCTTCATGGGTTAGACAGGAAAGATTTAAGGTGGAGTTTACCTCATCCCTCTGCTCATCAACAGGAAAGTCATCCTCCTCGATAAATACAGTAGAGAAAAAATAGTTTTATACGTTTGCTTTCTCCTCATCGCCCTCTATAACACCTCCCTCACTACTTCTCAGAAGGCCAACATTTTCCATTTTAATCTTTTGACTATTTATATAGTTAAAAAAACATTTTGGCATCTGTCTTTGTTTCCAGCTTTGCTGCCGGTATCATTATTTTACATATTTTATTTTTGTAATTTCTTTCTTTTGTTATTTATTGCCTCCTTTCCTCTGTTGACCCACATTGTTTTTTTTCCTGTTTCTAATCACTTTATTTCCATAGCTCTCCCATTTATTATTTGTTCTTTTTTTTTTTTAAACACCTTGTCCAATAAAGCTGGCTCAATGCCTCTCTAAGCAGAATAAAATTAGCCATCATGATATTCATTGTTTTTGTGGCTCCTTAACATAATGCTCTATTGAAGGATAAAAGGATAATATTTGTTCGAGGAGTACATCTTCCATGGGTTCTGTTATATTTGGTGTCCTGTAGCAGGACCCCTAGTAGAATGTTATTATTGTTATTTCCCCATGTATATTTACCCATAATGATTCCACATGTCCCTATCCTGTATCTATATCTTCCCGCAGTGTTGGCTTCAGGCAGGATTTTATATAAAGACATACACCTCCCCCTTTCTGTTTTTTATGATATCTCTTAAATAAACTGTAACCCTGTAAGTTAGCCATCCAGTCGTAGCTCTCGTCCAGCCATGTCTCAGTTATCCCCAATAGGTCATACTTTTATACAACAATAAATAATTCTAATTCATGTATACCTGGCATTGGTCAGCATGCAATTCAGAAATGTTTTGGTTTTCAATCCTATTATCATTATATCATTATTATATTATTTCAATCCTGCCCTTATTAACTTTTACTACCCCCATCCACTCCACCTTCTGATTTATTACCAGTTCCCAGCTCTCTATCTTCACTATCTTGCACACTATCTTTGTAGTTACCCTCCCCACTATTCCCCAGTTTAAATATTCCTCCAACTGCCTGGTCATTTTGTTCCCCAATACAGCTGCACCCTCCCCATTTAGGTGCAGCCCCTCCCTAGCATACAGTCTGTAGCCAGTTTGCCAAAAACCCTAATCCCTCTTTCCTACACCAATTTTAATACAATTTTGTCCCTGGTGTCTTTTGACAGATCTTTGAACTTGGCCATGGTGGAGAGGTTGGAGTGTAATTGATTATGTGGACAGGTTTCTCTTATACAGGCAACGAGTTCAAAAAGATGCAATTAATACAGGTAATGAGTACAGAGTAGGAGGCTTCCTAAAAAAAATTAACAGGTCTGTGAGGCCAGAATTCATTTTGGTTGGTCAGTGATCAAATATTTATTTCATGCAATAAAATGCAAATTAATTATTTAAAGTGAACCTATGACAAAAATTACAAACCTCTCCCTTCTTTGTAGGTGGGAAAACTTGCAAAATCACCAGTGTTTTAAATACCTATTTTCCCCACTATACATCCACTTACTTCTATTTGCAGGATTTATTCCAGGCTTCACCCGTTCTGTGGATGTTACTTCCCCAAGAAAGTAGACTTTTTTACAGTCATATAATGATAATCCATTGCCCATACACAACCCGCTCCAGTTAATATTGTCTCCACTTCCTGCCCTTTACTAACCACTTTTATTGAACCACTCTACATTTTATATACATTTAACAGAACTGCCTACATCAAGTTTAGGATTTACATTACCTCTTGCATTGAAAACATCACGGAATATGATCCAGTAACCGGGCTTCAGGTTCTCCAGGCAGATTCTTGGGTCATTTGTCTGAATATAATTCTCATGCATCTGCTGAAACCTTGTAGAGGCTTTTCCAAAAATAAAGAGCTTAATGTCCAGCTCAAACTGTGATGTGAAATGGAGACTTTTAAACTGTTTCTCTTCAAGTTTTGTATTGATCTTCTGCAGAATTTCCTGGCAGTAGGTGTCATTATAGTGCTCCTTGGTATTCATCTTCTTGGTGACATATCTGTCACAAATATCTGACAGTGAGGTAGAAAGAGCTTGAAGCTTTTCATAGGGTTCATTACTTTTTTCTTGCATTTGTTTCCTTACTTTTCTCCACCAGTCCAGATCTATATGACTTTCTTCAATGGTAAAGTGGCTGCAGGGTTCTGATAACTTTCCCACAGCCAATAATGTTCTATTTATATCAGGTCCTTTGCTGCTCATGTCTTGTCTAAGTTGCTGGAGAATTGCATCACTGACGTTTCTCCACTTTAGTTTCGTAATTTGTAGATCTGACAGAGTTTTCTTCCACATGGAATTAAATTCAGCTTCTACTTCTGCATCTCTTAACTCGTTGTTCCTCTCTCTGCAGGCTTTCAGGAGTTCATCGATTTTCTTCTCAATTAACACCTGGTATTTTCTCTTAATGTCCTGAATCTTTAGTTTCCCTTTTTGTATAGAAAGTGCTTTTTCATACTTGTCGATGGTGTTTCTCCTGAGCTCCCTTCTTAGACCTTTAACATTTCTTTTAAATTCTTCTCGATATCTTTCTATCAAATTAATGTTTTCTGATTCACCTTCAAAATATTTCTCTATCAGGTCCAGCATTTTCTTCTCTTCATCATTCAGTAGCTGATCGAGATCCCTGTATGTCTCGTATGTGTTTTCATCAAAATTATCTGTTGCTCGATTCTTAATGTAAGTTTCTTTTCTTACCACCCATTGATGGATCGCTTTGGTAAAATTCCATTCCCACAGAGAGACCTGCATGGACAACTTATTATAAGCTTCTGCCACTAGACTGTTCCTGAAACTGAAGATGAATTTCTCATGTTTGACAGCAGTCCACAAACTTTTCACCCATTCACAAAAATCAGGTATAGTAGAAGCTTTGCCTCTAAGTTTCTGGGTTTTCAGCAATTGTAATAGATATTTTTTTAGCTCAGAAACTTTTTCACTGTATCCTGTGTTTACAGGAGCCATTGGTGAGACCCCCTGCCACAGTCCAGGAATATACCTGTTGTGTTTTTTAAGGTTGTAGTCCATGACATGACTGAATTTGTCAATGCCACTTTTCTTTTGCATTTTTGCAGCCACTTTTGTCATTTTATCTAATTGTTCTAGAATTTTCTTCCTATCGCTCATATTCTTGTCATGGGCGGACACATCACTCACGTTCTGATGGACAAACTGGCAGTTGGGTTTCTTTGTAACTTCTTTCATTCTTAGAAAAGCATGAACCACAATCTGTAAAATATCTTTCATCTCTGTGAAATTTTCCATGGCCATGTTGACTATGGTGATGTCACTCAACCCAACCACTAATGAGGCCAATTCAGTGTCATGTTAAAAACTGTCCTCCAGAGAAGCCAATTCAGGAGCTTTCAACCCTTCAGTGTCAATGACCAGAATGAATTCACAGCCAATCTCCTTCTGGAAGTTTTGCTTCACTTTAATCAGAGTCATGAAGGCTCCTCGTGTGCATCGTCCACTGGCCACAGGGAACTGCAGACCAAACATGGTGTTTAGAAGGGTGGACTTCCCCGTACTCTGCACTCCCAGCACCGTTATCACTCTCATCCTACATTGTCCTCCAGTCTTCTTATCCAGCTCAGTCAGGACATCAGTTATCCACTGTAAGGGAATGTTGGAGGCATCTCCATCCATCAGCTCAAATGAGAACCCATCCATCAGGTGGTCGGCAGCAGTTCTTGGGAGGTGTCTGAACTGTTTATCACCTTCATTTTTTACTGTAATATATTCAGCCTCATAAAACTGCCCCAACTCACGAAGGAAATGTTCAATTCCTAATGAACTCTCTGAAATTCTCTTATCAAGCTGCTTAAGTTCTTGGGAATTGGCTGATGTATCAGGATCGTTACACTTGTCTCTATATTCGGTCTGTAATTTGGATAAACTTTCTCTTGCAATGGAATCGAGTTCAAATTTCATCCATTTAAGTAAATGCTGTTTCTTGTCTTTAGATAAATGAGTAATTGCATTAATGAATAACTTCATAGCTTCTGGGAGGACATGCTCGCTTTGTTTTCTGTGGAGAAATTTACGTTTCTCTTTTAGCTTCGACAGATACATTTCTGGGTTTTCTTCACCTTGATTTTTCATTCTGCATAATTCTTTCTCTATTTTAGACAACTCTTTCCATAGATGGCCTTGTAATGTCAGACTTTGGTTCTTAAATCCTTCTACATCTGTTATCATTGAGGTGATGTTAAGGGCACAGCCTCTTGCTGTTTGTAACTCAGGAGAAGCTTCATCTACATTGATGTTCAGATCAGAGACTTGTTCAGTGATGTCCTTTAGTTTTACCAGTTTAGGTTTATCTTTTAATTGACAATCCATGACTTTTTGAATCTTGTCTATGAAATCTGCATCATTCATTGTGGCTGGTTCTAGTACAGCATTAGTTTTCTCAATCTGTAGACGAGGAATTAGATTTTGCATGTGTTTCTTTGTCTCTGGGTCGACAGTCTTGTCTTTACCTGGACTGACAATGAAATAAAACTTGGTGTCAGAGGGAACACAGGATAATAACAACCTGAATTGTGTCTCACTCATACTCTCAATAAATATAAAGGTGGCCGATGAGATTCTGGTAACAAATGTGAACTGTTCCCAGTTGGACTCCAGGTCTCCTCGTAGGTTGGCCACTGCAATGGGCTCTGAGAAGACATCAGATTTTCCACAAGGAAAGTACCAGGACATTTCCACCAGCCCATCTGATATCTTCCTCTCAATGTTCCCTCCTTCCATGTTGTCATGTATGAAGAAGTCATGGTGCTGTTGAGCTGGGTTAAGGATCTGGGTTAGTAGTTTAGATTTAGATAATTTATTTGGCCCCAGCCTCACAAAGGAGAAGATCGGCATTTCAATATTCACCAGGTTGTCTTCTCTGAACCCTCTACTGTCTGCTAGTGACTGAGGTCTCCATTTCTTCACAATGTCTCTCATCCCCCAAAGCATAAAGTTGCAGCCTGAACTGTCCCCAGCGGGAAGCAAGAGAGGAATTGCAAACTGGCACATGGACATCTTCGATATAATCTCCTGCTGAAGACAGTTATCTGAGCAGTTCAGGACAGCGCACAGAACATCTGAAGGATTTAGAGATTTCGAAGTATGATTTTCTGTTGTTTTACTGGCGAACAAATCATCATCTACACTTGATCCCGGATTTGACAGATCATCGTCAAGTTCAGTTCTTCTTGCGTTTATGTCCAAGGCAATAATATTCATTAGGAAGTGTTCAGGGAGATCTGCTCTGGTTTTAGGCTTAAGATGATTCAGATTCTCTCGGCCGATGCTCAGAACATCCCCCAGGTCAGCTTTGAGTTTCTGTACTTCTCCATTCTCAGCTCAAACAAGAGGTCCTCAAAGGTTTTTGTTTTTCCTACAAAGAAAAGAATCAATTAATAAATGATCAAAACAGATGAAACATTTGATGAAATAAGAATGTAAATGATATTTTACTGTTCTTAATTTTCTCTTAACCACGACCATAACACACGACCATTAATCCAGGCCCAAAGTTCTCATCTCGGCTGCTGTAAATCACTACTGACTTGAATCTCACTGAACAGACTGGCTCTGCTTTACTCCATCATCTGTCTAATGATTATATAACTGTGCTGCTCTCTGTCTAGTAGTACTACTAATGCCTTTGCTCTCTATCTAGTAACATTATGTTAACATCTCTGCTCATTTTTCCTCTTTATACTGAATACCTGTTTCTTGCAGAACTGTATTCAAGACTCTCCCCCAATCTACAAAGTTGCGCCGTCAAGCATGTCTGCTCTCATTTCCACTTACGAATACACTCTTCTCCCAGCCAATGTCCTACAAGTGTCTTCCTCCTCTGTTACATCCTCTCACTTCCATCTGTAGGATTCATTTCTTCCGGGCTTCACCCATTCTGTGGATCTTACTTCCCCAGTAAGTTTCTTACAGTCATATAATGATAGTCCTTTGCCCAAACACAACTCATCTCAGTTAAAATTGTCTCCACTACTTCCCGTCCTCAGTCTCTTTTGTCGCATCTCTCTACATTTTATATCAGTGTTGACTCAGATATTGGTTTTATTCAGCTTCATTTATATTTCCCATGCCAATACAAGTGGTCTTTCCCTTTGACAAAATTATCAACATGTAGCCATCTTGTCATTCCTCCCTTTTCATTGTAGATTGAAAGCAGGACCCTCTCCTTTTGTTCATTTCTTCTGATTAGTGATGAGCAATTACGTTGTCTATCGTCATCGGGTCGATAGTCGATATCAGCAATTATCAAGACGATTTCCGATAGTCGATAATAGATTATCGCCGATGACCATTAAAGTCTATGGGAGATGAACAACACCTTCATTCTTACACCCAAACAAGGCTGGAGAAGCTGGAATTAACATCCACAACAGTCAAATGGATACGTGCTACATCTTAGGCAACACACTTAGGTTATAAAAGCCACAGAAAAAAAGTCACAGACCATTCACTATCCCTGTCTTGTACCACAGCCTGACCTTAAAACCTGCATCACCCACAAATTAAAAAGTGCCAGAAGGCAGTATTATTTGAACCATCATTTTACTTGAACTGGACATTGAATATCCCTGTCCTGGAACGCAGCATGAGCCCCAAACCTGAATTACCCCAGATTAAAAAGTGCCAGAAAAAGGAGACTTTCAACCAACATTTTAGTTTCACTGGACATATACTGTCCCTGTCCTGGGCCACAGCATAAGCCCCAAACCTGCATGAATCCTAGAATAAAAAGGAAGTCTTTGAACCACCATTTTAGTTGAACTGGACATTGACTATGCCTGTTCTGTACCACAGTATGACCACTAAACCTGTCTGAACCACAGATTAAAAAGTGCCGGGAAAAGGAATCTTTGAACCACCATTTTAGTTTCACTGGACATTAACTATATCTGTCCTGTACCGCAGAATGACCATTAAACCTGTCTGACCCACAGATTAAAAGGTGCCGGGAAAACATGTCTTTCAACCACCATTTTAGTTGAACTGGACATTAACTATACAGTATCTGTCCTGTACCGCAGTATGACCATTAAACCTGTCTGACCCACAGATTAAAAAGTGCTGGAAAAAGGAGTCTTTCAACCACCATTTTAGTTGAACTGGACATAGACTGTCCCTGTCCTGGGCCACAGCATGAGCCCCAAACCTGCATGACACACAGATTAAAAAGTGCCAGAAAAAGGAGTCTTTTAACCACCATTTTAGTTGAACTGGACATTGACTATACCTGTCCTGTACCGCAGCATGACCATTAAACCTGTCTGACCCACAGATTAAAAAGTGCCGGGAAAAGGAGTCTTTCAACCACCATTTTAGTTTCACTGGACATAGACTGTCCTGTCCTGGGCCACAGCATGAGCCCCAAACCTGCATGACCCCCAGAAAATTGAAAAAAGTGCTTCAAAAAAAGGAATCTTTTGAAGCACCCAATTTTAGATTTCACTGACAATTATTTTCTAAATTTTTATATTTTCCTCTACCGCAGTATGACCATTAAACCTGTCTTACCCACAGATTAAAAAGTGCTGGGAAAAGGAATCTTTGAACCACCATTTTAGTTGAACTGGACATTAACTACATCTGTCCTGTACCGCAATATGACCATTAAACCTGTCTGACCCACAGATTAAAAAGTGGCGGAAAAAGGAGTCCTTGAACCACCATTTTAGTTGAACTGGACATTGACTATACCTGTCCTGTGTAACCTACATCTGTTCAAGTCTTCCTGTACCTCCCTTGTACAATTCAGAGGAATATTTGTATCAGCTATTTTGTACATGCAAGTTTTTAGTAGTTTAATTCTAGAAAACACATTTTTAAAATAGGATGGAATCACACCACCTCTTTGTTTCTCTTCTTTTTATTGTATTAAATAGGTTGTCTCACTACAGGAATTGCAAGATATGTTAAATATCTTGCAAAAACAAGTCATTTTGCAATATGTGTCCATTAACAGTGTCCTTCCCACCTCCACCCTCCTTTAAACCTAATAGTGTTTGCTGCACAGCAATCATTCACACCTTGAACCACTTTGACAATTGTGAAGAACAAATGTCTGTTAGAAACATTTTTTACAATAGGACCTGTAGTCTAGCTGATTTCACAGCAAAATGCCCCCAAAAATTCAAAACATGACCCTTGAGCCACTTTTGACAATTGTGAAGAACAAATGTCTGTTAGAAACAACATTTT
The DNA here is from genome assembly GCA_025379985.1 of Phyllomedusa bahiana. NCBI lineage: Eukaryota > Metazoa > Chordata > Amphibia > Anura > Hylidae > Phyllomedusa > Phyllomedusa bahiana. Next base: position 79,196 of record JAODAL010010504.1, on the reverse strand, counting down.
TTGGAATAGGATGTCAGGTCTAAGCTGTGCTCAGGCTGCAGGTATCAACAGGCTGCTACAGCTGATGCACGATCCCATCCTGATACACATGCTTCTGACAACTCTGTGAGTGACAGGGGCCCAGCCACTCCTGACAGGGGGCGAGTGCACCAGCCAATGGGAGGACCCGGAGGCCGCTCCAATCAGCTGCAGGGGCGGTATCCAGGAATCCCATTTAAACTTCCTGAGGGCTGTGCGCAGCGCCTGTGATATTCCTGGCTACCTTGCTTTTTGTGCCTTGTGTTTTTGTTTTGCTTGTTCTCCTGACCCTGGCTTGTCTCCTGATTTTGTACCTCGCACCCGTTTGGCTTCTGATCTCGGCTTGTTCTCCTGACCCTGGCTTGTCTCCTGATTTTGTACCTCGCACCCATTTGGCTTCTGATCTCGGCTTGTTCTCCTGACCCTGGCTTGTCTCCTGATTTTGTACCTCGCACCCGTTTGGCTTCTGATCTCGGCTTGTTCTCCTGACCCCGGCTTGTCTCCTGATTTTGTACCTCGCACCCGTTTGGCTTCTGATCTCGGCTTGTTCTCCTGATTTTGTACCTGGCACCCGTTTGGCTTCTGATCTCGGCTTGTTCTCCTGACCCCGGGTTGTCTCCTGATTTTGTACCTCGCACCCGTTTGGCTTCTGATCTCGGCTTGTTCTCCTGACCCCGGCTTGTCTCCTGATTTTGTACCTCGCACCCGTTTGGCTTCTGAGCTCGGCTTGTTCTCCTGACCCCGGTTTGTCTCCTGATTTTGTACCTCGCACCCGTTTGGCTTCTGATCTCGGCTTGTTCTCCTGACCCCGGCTTGTCTCCTGATTTTGTACCTCGCACCCATTTGGCTTCTGACCTCGGCTTGTTTGCGTTTATTCCTCTGGTTCTGATTTGTGGCTCTGGCGTTCCTATTTGATATTGACCCGGACTGTCTGACTATTCTTCCTTCTGACGGCCCCATCACTTGTAGCAGCGCAGGGACTGTCGACCAGTTGCCGTCTGCCGCCTAGGGCAGAACGTCAAGTAGGCAGGGACAGTGGGCTGGGTCCAGTTAGGGCTCACTGCACCTCCCTTGACGTGACATTATCACAGGCGCTGCGCACAGCCCTCAGGAAGTTTAAATGGGATTCCTGGATACCGCCCCTGCAGCTGATTGGAGCGGCCTCCGGGTCCTCCCATTGGCTGGTGCACTCGCCCCCTGTCAGGAGTGGCTGGGCCCCTGTCACTCACAGAGTTGTCAGAAGCATGTGTATCAGGATGGGATCGTGCATAAGCTATAGCAGCCTGTTGATCCCTGCAGCCTGAGCACAGCTTAGACCTGACTGTACCCCCACTTTTAGGAGGGGCCACCGGACCCTTCCCTGGTCTGGGTTTGTCTGGGTGAGACTCATGGAATTCCCTCACCAGGCAATCAGCATGGGTAGGTTTCGCCGGAACCCACGATCTCTCCTCAGGACCACACCCCTTTAGATGAGGCCATGGCACTGGCCGTTCATCTGGACAGACGTTTTAGGGAGAGACGGCAGGAAAAGGATTCCACCCCCCCGCTGGTCCACACCATGGTCATCCCTAAACCCGTTGTTTCCGATTTAAACTCAGAGGAGCCCATGCAAGTGGGGGCTTTTTCTGTCACTGCGGCTGACGACCGTAGGACTACTCGTCGCATCCAGGGTTTGTGCTTCTACTGTGGAGAAGATGAACACAGAATTCGGGAATGCTCCAAACGGAGGACCAAGTCGGGAAAACTCCAACGCCTAGGTGGTCAGCAGGAGGATCACCTAGGCGAGCAGGTATTTCCTATTGTATCTAATAAGTTGCTGCTACCAGTTAAGATTTCATACTTGTCGCTTTCCGGTTCTGGGAGTGCGTTTGTGGATTCTGGATCAGCTTCTAATTTTGTTGATGTGTCTTTCGCCAAACATCTGGGCCTACCTTGTAGACCACTATCGGACTCACTACGGGCAGTGGCTATTGACTCCACCCCACTAGCTCGGGGCGCAATCCAATATTGTACCCCTGAGCTGGAGATGGTGGTTGGATCCATACATATTGAAAGGTGTATTTTATTCGTCATGGAGGGGCTGCCTGCTGATGTGGTGTTGGGGCTGCCCTGGCTTCAGAAACATAATCCAGTGTTTGACTGGAATTCAGGGAAATGAGTCAAGTGGGGACAATGGTGTGTTGACAGATGTCTCCTTACTATGCTGGGCAATACTGATGTACAGGCTGATGCGCTATCTGGAAGCGGTGGTGCCAGCGTTGAGGCCTATGCGGCATCTGGTGAAGTCTGCGCTCAGGCTAAGGTTCCCAGAACTCGTCCTCCTGATGAACTATGCCCTCCACCTGTACCTGAACGTCCATTTGTGGTTCAGGAGGTGGTTAACCCAGTGGCTTCTCGGCTGAAATTGCCCTCTGCTCTCCGTATACATAACGTGTCCCGTCGTGCACTTCGTAAGAGGTATATTCAGCCTGTGGCTCCGCCCTCTAGGCCTCCTTCTCCAGTTCGCATAGAGGGGGAGTTAGAAAATGAAGTCGCTCGTAGTTTTGATTCGCGTAAGGCCCAAAGGTCACTGCAGTACCTGGCCCATTGGAAGGGGTGTGGTCCTGAGGAGAGATCGTGGGTTCCGGCGAAACCTACCCATGCTTCTTGCCTGGTGAGGGAATTCCATGAGTCTCACCCAGACAAACCCAGACCAGGTAAGGGTCCAGTGGCCCCTCCTAAACGGGGGGGGTACTGTCAGGGCTAAGCTGTGCTCAGGCTGCAGGGATCAACAGGCTGCTACAGCTGATGCACGATCCCATCCTGACACACATGCTTCTGACAACTCTGTGAGTGACAGGGGCCCAGCCACTCCGGACAGGGGGCGAGTGCACCAGCCAATGGGAGGACCCGGAGGCCGATCCAATCAGCTGCAGGGGCGGTATCCAGGAATCCCATTTAAACTTCCTGAGGGCTGTGCGCAGCGCCTGTGATATTCCTGGCTACTTTGCTTTTTGTGCCTTGTGTTTTTGTTTTGCTTGTTCTCCTGACCCCGGCTTGTCTCCTGATTTTGTACCTCGCACCCGTTTGGCTTCTGATCTCGGCTTGTTCTCCTGACCCCGGCTTGTCTCCTGATTTTGTACCTCGCACCCGTTTGGCTTCTGACCTCGGCTTTTTCTCCTGACCCCGGCTTGTCTCCTGATTTTGTACCTCGCACCCGTTTGGCTTTTGACCTCGGCTTGTTTGCGTTTATTCCTCTGGTTCTGATTTGTGGCTCTGGCGTTCCTATTTGATATTGACCCGGACTGTCTGACTAATCTTTCTTCTGACGGCCCCAGCACTTGCAGCAGCGCAGGGACTGTCGACCAGTTGCCGTCTGCCGCCTAGGGCAGAATGTCAAGTAGGCAGGGACAGTGGGCTGGGTCCAGTTAGGGCTCACTGCACCTCCCTTGACGTGACATAGGACCTGTAGTATTGCTGCATTTCAAAGCAACATGACCCCAAAAAATTATAAAAATGACTTCTCAGCCACTGTTAAAAATTGTGAGGGAGAAATGCCACTTAAAAGCCACATTTCTGTTCCAAAGGACCATGATTATAGCTGTATCTCACAGCACCATGACCACAAAAAATTATAAAAATGACTTCTCAGCCACTGTTAAAAATTGTGAGGGAGAAATGCCACTTAAAAGCCACATTTCTGTTCCAAAGGACCATGATTATAGCTGTATCTCACAGCAACATGACCCCAAAACCATTGACAATGCGAAAAATTCTAAAGATGAAGTGAGTAAATGGAATACGGTTTTGTCATGAAACCTTGGTGTCTTTTACAGTCTCCTCACAGCAAAACCAGCAAAATGAACTGTTGGGAACTGAGAATAAAAATTGCAGTAAGAAATGATCATTTTAAAAAAAAGTTTTCAAGAGGACCATTTCTGTTTGAAGAGGAATGTGAAGTAGACCGGCAACTAATCGGTGACCTCGGCAATTGGGGCCACAACATCATCAGAGATCCATGCCTGATTCATCTTGATGAAAGTCAAACGATCCACATTATCTGTGGAAAGCCGGATGCGTTTGTCTGTAATGACTCCTCCAGCTGTGCTAAAGGTCCGCTCAGATATGACGCTGGCTGCTGGGCAGGACAACACCTCTATGGCGTGGCGAGCGAGCTCGGGCCATTCATCCATTTTGGATACCCAGAAGTCAATTGGGTCCGGAACACATACAAAACCATCGTGTTGAGACGCAGATAGTCGTGCACCATGATCTTAAGCTGATCTCTGTGTGTTGGATGTGTGCCCTGCATTACATGCGTTGGTGAGGTGGTAAATAAAGATTGCCAGAGGTCACCCATAAGGCTTCTGCTATCTTGCCTGCTGCTGCCGCTACGGCTACTTGGCACTCTACTGCTGTCACGTCGCTGATGTTGTTCCACCGTGACATTTGGGGAACGTGAAGCAGACGCAACAGATGTCTCCAGTTGATCAATCAGCAAGGTCTCCATTTCCTGCATTTTACTCTCTATTTGGGTGGGTGGAAGGAAAGTTCTGAGTTTTGTTTTGTACCGGGGATCCAGGAGGATGGCCACCCAGTAACTTTTGTCCATTTTGATGGCCTTAATGCGAGGATCATGTTGGAGGAAATGGAGCATCCAAGCACTCATGTGAGAGATGGAGCCTTGATTTCCCAAGCCTCTGGGTCGAGGGGCACTAGCAAACTCATCTTCCTCATCTTCCTCCTCCGCCTCAAATTCGCGCCACCCTCTTTCCAAGGCAGGGACGTCGGTAACGTCGGTGTCTAGGAATACCTCCTCCTCCTTCATCGCTTCCTCCGGCACAGCTTCAACACAGCCCTGACTTGCCTCAGATGATGCACCCTGAGAGTTAAGGCGCCGCCTTGCACTAGCCCTGGACCCCGAACCACTGCCTAATGAAGACCGATGAAATTGAGAAACTGTCGGGCCTTGTGGATTTGACGGAGAGAAAGGCTCCATGTCTGCATCTGTGTCCGTCTCCTGCTCCGTTGCTGGTGGGACCTGATGTTTCAGAGTGTCCAACGATCATTCCAGAACTAAGATCACCTCAATGGTCATGCTGACAAGGGCATTGTCCGCACTGACCATTTTGGTGGCTTCTTCAAGGATGCCAAGGATGGTGCAGAGCTCTTTCACCTGCCTCCACTCTTGGTGGCTCAACACCCCGAGGTCCGCACCGCTGCTTGTCAGGGCATGTGTCACTTCGTACTGCGTAATGGCATTGCGCTGCTGCCACAATCGCTGGAGCATGTGGAGGGTGGAATTCCAGCGTGTTGCTACGTCAACAATGAGACGGTTGACGGGGAGGCCGAGATGACGCTGCAACGCAGCCAGGCGAGACGAAGCAGGGTGCGAACGGCGGAAGTGTGAACTTAGACCTCGAGCCTTCCTCAGCAGGCAGTCCAGACCCTGGTAGCGCTTTAGAAATTTCTGGACGACGAGGTTCATGACATATGCCAGGCAAGGGATGTGCTCCAACTTACCGATCTTAAGGGCGGCCAGCAGATTTCGCCCGTTATCGCACCCCACCTTGCCTGGCACAAGGTTCTTGTCACCCAGCCAGCGTTCGGTCTCGTTATGGAGAGCCGTCCACAGCTCCTGACCTGTGTGTGGATGGTCTCCAAGACAGATTAATTTCAACACGGCCTGGTTTCTCTGGGCACGTGATTCCACCAGAGGACCTTGGGGGAAAGAGCCCTGCACCAGCCCTGTGGTTTTGAAGAGCGTGCGCCGAGCCTGAGAGCCACCGTCACCCCCAGAGACATCCACCCAGCTCACCCAGTGAGCTGTCACAGAGATATAGCGGCCTTGGCCGTGCTTACTAGTCCATGTGTCGGTGGTGAGATGGACTTTTCCGGACACAGATGCAGACAACGCGCTTGAAATTTTAGATGACACGTGGCTGGCCAGGGCAGGGATGGCTTTTCTGGCAAAGAAATGCCTGCTCGGCATCTGGTATTGGGGGCAGGCAAGGGCCATGACGTTGTGGAACCCATCTGTGTCCACCAGACGGAAAGGCAACATTTCCAAGGCCAAAAGCCTGGCAATGCCGACATTCAGGCTTTTGGCTTTGGGATGGTTTGGGTTAAAGTGTTTCTTCTGCTCCCAAACCTGGAAGACAGAAGGCTGGCTGCTAGACTGGCCGCTGTACGGCGTGCAGGTCATCAAACTGGCAGAAGGAGAAGGGGTAGGATGGGTCTGGTGGTGCTGGTGGTACTCGGGCGACGGTGGAGGCTGAAGCGGAGGCTGATCCCTGATCATGACTCTGAGAGACATGGGCAGCTGAGGAACGCTTGGTGGTGGCGGAGGAGGCGGAGACAGAGGGTGTGACAGTGGTTGGAAGCCCGGCATCGGTGTGGCCTTTTTTGGCCAAGTGTTGCCTCCATTTCAACTCATGCATTCGCTGCATGTGACTAGACATGTTGGTGGTGGTTAAACACCTAAGATTCTTGCCTCTACTGATGCGTTTACGGCAAAGGTGGCATATGACATCGCTGGGTGAATCAGAGGCTTGCTCAAAGAAGGCCCAGGCTTGAGAGGTCCTGGACCTTTTTGACGGCGATAAGCGAGGAGCGGGGTTTCCGCTGACCGTGGCTGGCGGAGTCATATCAGCGGACTTCTGCGACCGCCCTCTCCCTTTTTGAGGCGGGACCCGTATTGACACTACCCCATCGTCTTCCTCCTCGTCCAGTGATGAAGCGCTCGCAAGCAAATTCTGCGGAAAAGACCACGATGGATCCGCAATGTTGTCATCATCATCATCGTCATCATCAACACAGGTGACTTGGTCGTCCTGATTTTCTGCATCCAGGAGCTGCGGGCTACAAGCAAAAGGCACTGCAAGGCGTTGCCGACCGCCCGGGATTTTTGCCGATTGACCGGCTTCCTTCTCCTCCTCTGATGGCATCAGTAACTGGGCGTCAGAGCAGACAAAATCATCCTCTTTGGCCTCTTGATCTTTTAACATGCCTTCTGACCCCAACCGCATTTTGTCATCAAAGAGGTCTTCAGAAAATGGATTATCCACAGTGGTGGGTACAAGAGTTGACATTTGGGCTGCCTTCGCTTCATGTTGGACGGATGCTGATGATGACATTTGTGGCCGTGACTGGGAGGACGAGGAGGTAAGACTGCTGGATGCAGGTTGCATTAACCACTGAAGAACAGATTGGCGACGCTGTTCGTTACTGAGATTCACAGGGCCCTGACCCAGCGATGACAGGCCTGACGGTCCTGCAACCGACGATCCGCTGGCATGTGTGTTGTCGCCAGCACTGGAAGGAGCACCTTCTCTCGTACCTCTACCTCCATGTCCTACCCCCCTCTTTGCTCGCTTACCACCTGCATTTCGCTCCATGTTCACAAAGATAAAAATTTGAGAAGGTATGGAAGAGTTTTGGAAAGTCTCTTATTAAAAGACGGCAAATCACAGCTATTCTCAAATCCCTCAAATCAAAACAAAATTGCTGTATTCAAATTTAAGTGCAAGGTGCCTCTATCAACAAAGCTGGCCTGCGTCAAAGTGAAAAAAACACCTATCTGAAATGTATACGGATAATAAAAGGTATTTTTGCACCTATCAAATACACCGGCAGTGACTACAAAATTGCTGTATTCAACTATAACAATATGAACGAAGCTGGCCCGCGCCAAAGTGAAAAAACACCTATCTGAAATGTATACGGATAATAAAAGGTATTTTTTGCACCTATCAAATACACCGGCAGTGACTACAAAATTGCTGTATTCAACTATAACAATTTGAACGAAGCTGGCCTGCGTCAAAGTGAAAAAAACACCTATCTGAAATGTATACGGATAATAAAAGGTATTTTTTTGCACCTATCAAATACACCGGCAGTGACTACAAAATTGCTGTATTCAAATTTAAGTGCAAGGTGCCTCTATCAACAAAGCTGGACTGCGCCAAAGTGAAAAAACACCTATCTGAAATGTATACGGATAATAAAAGTGGAGTTTTGCACATATCAAATACACCTGCGGTGACTACAAAATTGCTGTATTCAAATTTAAGTGCAAGGTGCCTCTATCAACAAAGCTGGCCTGCGCCAAAGTGAAAAAACACCTATCTGAAATGTATACGGATAATAAAAGTGGAGTTTTGCACCTATCAAATACACCTGCAGTTACTAGAAAAGATCTGTATCCTAATATAAGTTCAGGCTGCCCAACATACAAGTAATATTTCACCAGAAAACTGTTAACAAAAAGCCATTGGAATGCAATGTCTAAACAAAGTCTGGGCTGCACAATATCCACTATCCTTTAAAGAGCTTGTCTGTGTTCGCCCGTGGCCACCCCACCCACTCCCCCCGTGACTTTACAGCGCTAGATGCTCCTTTAAAACTCTCAGCCTAATTACCTAAAATCTGCAAATCTCTAATCTACCTAAGTTCTAATGTTCACAGCTAAAAGCATAGCTGTCTGTGTGAACAAATAGAACAATTTCGCTGAGCTGTTTGGACAGAGACCGAGCACACGTCCTACTCCTATGAGACACTGACACACACTGATGCTGAACAGGAAACGCTGTTCTATGTAAAATGAGGTCATGTGACATTTCCAGCCAATCGCAACCATACACATCCCAGTCATGACGTCGCACACACAGCTCACCCTGCTCTATTCTCTAAGCTGATTTACTGGCCGCCAAAATGACAGGAAGCGCTGAAAATGGCGCGATCTTAATAGATGATGCTCAGATTTTAACCTTAATTATCGCATGACGGAAAAAATCCGATCAACATAAAAAGCTTGCCGATTTCAACTTTGTCGATAATAATTGCTCAACACCACTTCTGATCACTCGTAAGTTTACTTGTTTGTTACTTCCCCAAGCATAAGAATATGTTGGTGCAATGTAAATAAAGATCATCATTGTTATGCCCATGTAAACTATGAAGGCCCCGACTAAGAATCTGCTCTGATCAACTTTGCTCTGGGTGGTCTTGTATAGGAAAACATAGGGGCTGCTGTCATTTTTTACATTCCCAGTCCGGCCCTGGAGCCAGGACTTAACTCCTTAATGACCCAGGACATAAGTTTATGTCCCAGTGATGTTAAGGAGCTATGCTCCGCTGTCCCACTACATAGCAGGCAGGTGCTGCTCCTAATTGCAGCTGACACCCGCCGATAACAGCAGACACTGGGGCCGGCTCCGATGTCTGCTGCTTAACCCCTTAACGACCTTGGACGTATGCATACGTCCTGGCGAATGCGCGGGCTTGTGGGCGAGCCGCGCACGATCGCGATATGGGAACAGCGGTATATTACCGCTGGACGCATACCGTATCACCCCCGGCCGGAGTGAGCTCTGGCCGCGGGTGATTAACGCTTCATTACCGCAACCTATCATGGTTGCGGTAATGAAGCTGCAGGCAGGAGGAGTCAGCTCCTCCAGCCTGCTCCTCGGTGAAAGTCACTTCCCGAGGTCATCTGTGACGTCGCGTTGTGGGCATCGTGACTGACAGTTGTCATGGCGACCAGTACACAGTAGTAAATACCGTGTACTGGCCTGCCTTCTAACAGCAATCTGATGATTGCTGTTAGAAATCCTCTATGGGGAAAAGTAAAAAAGTGTAAAAAAAGTGTAAAAAAAACAAGTAAAACACAAACAATAAAATAAAAACCCATACATCGCCCTTTTCCCCTTTACAAACGCCAATCGCCCCAAAAAAGATCAAAAATAAATAAAGTACCCATATTTGGTATCGCCGCGTGCGTAACGACCTGCCCTATAAATCTGTCATGTTAATTAGCCCGTACGGTGAACGCCGTAAAAAAAACTCCAAAAAACAATTACAAAATTAAGGTTTTTGTTCATACAGCAGCACATAAAATGGAATAAAAAGCTATCAAAAACTCTTATAAACGCCAAAGTTGTAACACTTAAAATGTCTGTTCATCCCGCAAAAAAAAGGCCTTACACAGCTCCGTATACAGAAAAATAAAAAAGTTATGGCTCTCAGAAAATAGCGATGCATAAATATTCTTTTATACACTAAAAACACTTTTTTTTCTAAGTGTTTCAACATAAAAAAAACTATATAAACAGGATATCGCCGTAATCATATCGACCCAAAGAGTAAATCTAACTTATCACGGATACTGCACGGTGAGCGCTGTTAAAAATAAAAATAAATAAATAAAAAACACTACTGTGATTGCAGTATTTTCTTCACCATGCCTTCCAAAAAATGGATTTAAAAGCGATCAAAAAGTCTTGTCCCCCCAAAAGTGATACTAATAAAAATGTCAACTCATTCCACAAAAAACATGCCCCTACGCAGCTCCGTAAACAGAAAAATAAAAAGTTATGGCTCTCAGACTGTGGTGATGCAAAAACGTGTTTTCCTGGTTGAATAAAAGTGTTTTTATTGTATAAAAGCAGTAAAACATAAAAAATACATAAAGTGGGTATCACTGTAATCGAATTGACCTGCTGAGTAAATCTTGCATGTAATATATACCATACAGTGACCGCTATAAAAAATAAAAAACACTACCAAGATTGCTGTATTTTGATCAAAAACATCTCACAAAAACCTTAATAAAAAGTGAACATAGCATCATATACACCCCATAATGGTACCAATAAAATCTTCAACTCATCGCGCAAAAAACAAGCCCATACAAAGCTCTGCACACAGCAAAATAAAAAAGTTATGGCTGTCAGAATAGGACAACATAAAAAACGCTATTTTTTATAGACATTTCTATTGTATAAAAGTAATAAAACAGAAAAAATTATATAAAATCTATATCATTGTAATTGTACCGACCCCCATAGTAAAGTTATTCCCATCATTTACAATGCACGGCGAATGCTGTAAAGTTGAAACTCAAAAAACAATGACCGAACTGCGTTTTTTCCCCCATTTTCATGGCCCAATGCTAAAAAAAAATATGGAACACCCGTGCACCCAAAATGCACAATATACCCCTAGATGAGATCCCTGAGGGGTGTTGAATCCAAAATGGGGTGACTTCTGGAAGGTTTCACCTGTTCTGATACTTTGGGGGCTTTGCAAATGCGACTTAGCCCCACCAAAATCTGTGTTCCAAAAGCTAAATAGCGCTCCCTCCCTTGTACGCCCTGCCATGCACCCAAACAGCAGTTTACACCCACATGTAGGGTATTGCCGAACTTGGAAGAAATTGCTTGACAAAGTTTTAGGGTTCTTTTTTCAAGGATTCCTTGTAAATATTAAATATTTTAAGCTAAAATTGCAGATTATTGTAAAAAAAAATTTTTTTCATTTTCACAGCCTAATGCTAAAAAAATGAATTGTGAATCAGCTGTGGGGTCTATATACTCACTGCACCCCTAGATATATTCCTTAAGGGGTGTAGTTTCCAATATGGGGTCTTTTTAGGGGTGTTTATTAAGTTTTAGCACCTTAGGGTGTCCGCAAACCTGAAATGGCGCCTAAATAAAATTGTAATGAAAATGAGACCCCAGAGTCCAGTAGGTGCTCCTCCTATTCTGGGGCTTGTGGTTGAGCCAAATAGCGCACTAGGGCCACATATGGGATATCTCTAAAAACGGCAGACCTGGTTGAATTGATATTAAGCTGCATTTACCTAGTCACATTTACCGAATTCCAGTGAATAATGGATAAATATTGAAAATCTGCAAAAATAGTGAAATTTTGAAATTCCACCTCCACTTTGCTTTAATTTCTGTGAAACACCTAAAGGGTTATCAAACTTCTTAAACAGTGTTGAAAATACAATAAGGGGTCTAGTTTCTTAGATGGCGTCATTTATGGGGGTATCTAACATGCAGGCCTCTCAAAGCCACGTCAGAACTGGACTGGTCCCTAAAAAAATGTATATTGCAAATTTTCTTGAAAATGTGAGAAATTACTACTAAGTTTCCAAACCCTCTAATGTCTTAAAAAAATAAAAAGACATTTAAAATATGATGCCAACCTACAGTGGACAGATGGTAGATGCTAGTTATAAACTATTTTGTGGTAAATAATTATCTGTCTTGCACGCAGAAATTTTGGAACTTTCAAAATCACAAAGTTTTCCAAATTTTCATGAAATTTTGATATTTTTCACAAACAAACAAGGATTGTATGGATAAAATTTTCTTACTAACTTAAAACACAATGTGTCACGAGAAAACAATCTCTGAATCACATGGATAGGTAAAAGTGTCAAAAAGTTATTCTCACATAAAGTGACACAGGTCAGATTTCAAAAATAGGGCTGTGTCAGGAAGGCCAAAACTGGCTGGGTCCTTAAGGGGTTAACCCTTTAGATGCAATCGGCGTCTAAATGAATGAGAAATGGTGTCACGGTGAGATCGCTAGCTCCCGATCGGTTTACATGGCAAATGGATGACTTGTAAAGACTTCCATCGCTGCCATGTTTTCTGTTTTACTAATTCCTGCCCCAGACAGGAAGTAGTAAAACCGCCATCTTTGTACACCCTATTGCATTGTGTGGGGGTTCAGCTCTGTCACAGAGACCACAGACACAGGTAATATCAAATATAACGGGTTTTTATTAGCAGAAAGTCCAAACAGAACATACGACAGCTTTATCTTCGGCAGGGTGTAAAGAATATAACATAAACTTGTCTTTGCTTCCAGTAAATGGATAACAGAAAACTGTTTAAGCTCACCAGCCAGTCTTAGTAGCACCTAAGTAGAGCAAGTCCAGCGGCTCTAACAGAGCCTTCACATTAGAGTTCTGTCTTCTGCAAACTCCAGGCTTGGCTTGGCATACCACATCCAGCCCTACTGACCTCCTGGCTTTATAGGCCAAGGAAATCCTGGAGTGGATATGTGGGAGCAGTCATCCCACCCAACTCTAAGACTGCTCCAGTAGAAGTCAGGCCCGGACTCCACTGCTTAAAGCACTGGTGTAAAAGGGCATAAACAAGGTGTCTGCAACCTAAGGTTGCAGACCTATTTATCTGGCTTACTCCACCGCAGCCTTAAGGTGCAGTGGCACACATCGGCCCTCGGTGACAAGGCCTTGTGGCTTGTCACAATTGTTTATACATTACAATAGGCTATATTAACAACCGCACCCCCTAGTGGTCAAGCACCCTATGAGGACTCAATGTTAAAGTATAAAAAAATAATAATCCTGTTTAAAGTGTAACAAAATAAAAAATATTAAAACTTCAAATCACCCCCTTTTGCTATTTTTCAAAGAATAACAAAAAATAAAAAGTTAAAAAATAATTGGCATTACTGTATTTGTAAAATTTACTATATTACATCATGTATCCTATACGGTGAAAAAATTTCAAGCACTGAAAGTGCTGGGGTTTTTTGTTCATTTTACATCCCCTAAAAATTGGAATAAAAATGATAAAAAAAACAGTCGCATTTATCCCAAAATGGAACCAATAGAAAGTACATTTCAGCTGGCAAAAAGACTTCACCATCACCATCATAGGTGGAACTGCAAAAAAGTTATTTGTCGTAGAAAATGGCGCTGCAGCACAAATTTCAAAAGTAAAAAAAAAATTCACATTTTGCCCCATTTACAATTATTTGTGGTTTCCCCATATATTGTATGGTACTGTAAATAGGTCAATTCTGGTCACTGTATATACACGAAAACCCTTGTATACACATAGAAAACGTTTAATGTATCATATCCTTAAAAACCAATAATTACATTCATTAACACCAGATAACCACAATGTCTCTAGGACAACCCAACAGTGAAGAACTAGATATATAGACTTATACAGGATAGGAGAAAAAATACCCACCATACCGCCTGCAGCACCTTCTGGCTCCCCACCGATTTTCTGTCCCCAACGTTATGTCCCGGATAACACCCTCACAAAATACTGTAAATAAAGGTGGGGCCCTAAAGATGTTCCATGATAGATGTGGGGATAAGGCACAGGATCTACCTCTAAGAAACAAAAACTAAGTTTCCCGCTTAAAAATATGGATTCATCAGGAGACCATCAGTAGTGGGAAAATAATAGCCCCATAGCAGAATATTACACCTAGTGTCCTGTTGATGATTAGGAAAGGAATGATTGAAATGAACCTTCCTGCGTAGGGATAAAAACTTTAAAACCTCCCACTCACTAAGGGATTCCACAAATATTGAACCCGATGAGAGATTTACACTTATACTTGTTACAACATATTCTAGAGACCTCATCATCAGTAAAAAGTAACAGGATATTACGGAGGCCGGGTACTCACTGTCCTGGAAGTGTGGAGACACCATAGACAGTCCTGGAAATCTGGAAATCATGTTCTCTAGATGGTTAAGGAACTTCTCACAGGTCTCTTCTCCCTTGTGAAGAATCAGGTCTATGATTTTGTCTGTTTTCTCTCCCGGCCTCATCGCTCTATACAGATCTATATACTCTTCATAGTCTATGAGCTGGAGAGAGTCCACTTCATCCATGAAACCGTCAACATTCTCATCAAAAACTTCTGATAATTTCCACCTCAGATGATTAATAGCCTTTGATGCTTCCATAACGGCTGAATATTCACCTGTGAAAAAAATGTAAATTCATATGATGAGGGTTAAATTTACTTATAGGCAGCACAGAGGGAAGGACAACTGGATGAGGGGACATTTAAGTAAGAAAACACTTCTCAGTACACAGCATTTCTAATGTAACATGTACTGGACAATCAGAGGGTACTTGGAGAAGACAACAGAGAAAGAATTTCAGTAAGGGACAAGGACAACCACAGAGCAGGTACAAGAAGAAAGCTACAGAGAAAGACCAAAATGTGGGCAAGGAGAGACCTTTGTGCTCCCAATCACGACATATGGCTGTGAGACATGGAGGCTCATGAAAGCAGGCAGAAGATTGATGGTTTTGAGCTGTGGTGCAGGATAAAACATTCATGGATCCCATGGACAGTGAAGATCACCAACAAAGATGTTCTACATTGTATAAACCCAGAATTGTCAAGGCAAGATCAGCAAACAGAAAATGGTCTATTTTGATCATATATTGATGGCAAAATCGCTAGAAAAGGAGATGTTATTCGGGATGGTTTAGGGTAAAAGGAAACAAGACCAAAGAGCCGTTGGTTGGAGACCACCAAGAATGACACAGGAAGGAGCATCCAGCAACTGGAAGAAGCTGTGGAAACAGGGAAGCCTGGCGAGGACTGGCCTCCAGAATACCCAAGGGCTGGACACGACGAAGAAGAATCCACTCTCCGTCCTGGCAGTGACATATAATTCTCTTTATTACACCCCCTTGCTCCCGTCTGCAGGATTTCTTCCAGGCTGCCCCCATTCTTTGGCTCTCACTTCCCCGAACCAGCAAACCTGCTTACTGTCACATATCAATAGTCCATTGCCCATACACAACCCGCCCCAGTTTAAATTGTCTCCATTTCCTCCTGTCCTCAACCAACGCTCTTATCGCATCTTTCAACATTTTATATAGGTGTCCGCTCAGATATTGGTTCCTGCAGCCTTATTTATGTTCCCCGAATCAACACAAGCGGCTGATCCCCTGAACAGAATTGTTGGCATGTGCCTATCGTGTCCCTGCTCCCATTCCAAGTTAGATTGAATGTTCTCATGTCCGGGGACAACTTCCCCTTTTATCCTGTTTTGTTCATTTCCTCTGATCACTTGACTCTTTTCTTGTTTGTTGCTTCCCGAAGTGTAAAGTGCTATGGAATATGTTGGCGCTATATAAAGATGAACCATGCAGACCCGGACTGACAATCTGTAGGTTCCAGCCTTTTCTATGGGGACCACTTTTATCAGCTTTACCTTGGGTTGTCTTTTTTACAAAAACAAATAAATAAGCCCCAAAGGAGAGATACAGGGACATACATCTGCCCCAGATAAAAGGAAGAAGCTGAAATTCTAACCATGACTCCTGAGCCATCAGCTCCGCCACCCTTGGTTGAGCTTGTTGGACAAGTGTCTTCTTTCAACCGTACTAACTATGTAACTATGTAACCAGTCTCCAATTCAGCATAGGACTTCTATTTCACTGATAAACCACTAATGGGGTTATGTACTCACAACATATAAGTGTGGGCAGTTGTTATTTGTGAAATAGGGCAGAATTTCCTTCCCAGTCCGTCCCTGGAGCCAGGACATGAGTTTCTGTGAGGCTGTTTCGGCTATGGCCTGTACACCCCAGAATCGTATTGTGTGGGCTAGGATGGAGCATGGTACTGTCATGATTTTTGTACTGTTTCTGTTTTTTCTACAGGTTAACACATTGGACTACGACAGACTCATCAGACTATATTGGATTAGCGTTGATTCAATGAGGGATGGTGGGAGTGTTTAGTTAAATAAAGTGTTGCCCCAGAACCCAACACATCAGGGTAGTGGAAAAAGCCAAGTTGCCATCTGAAGCAGACATCTAATGGGATTGTCATATCTAGGCCACTTTTCAAAATATAAGAATGAATTAAAACCGACCACACCACTCTACCAAAACCGCCCTAACCAAGGTCACCAATGACCTAGCAACGGCCAAAGCCTCACGCCATTACTCTGTCCTTCTTCTTCTTGACTTGTCCTCGGCCTTTGACACTGTCGTCCATTCCCTCCTGCTAAACATCCTCTCCTCCCTCGGCATCACGGACTTGGCTCTTTCCTGGATCTCCTCGTACCTTTCTGATTGGACATTCAGGGGCTCTCAGTCTCGCTCCACCTCCTCCCCCCGGCCACTCCCTGTTGGTGTCCCCCAGGGGTCAGTCCTGGGTCCTTTACTCTTTTCTATCGACACTCTTGGTCTGGGTCAACTCATAGCTTCACATGGCTTTCATTACCACCTGTATGCTGATGACACCCAACTCTACATCTCCGGCCCTGATGTCACCTCTCTACTCTCCCGGATCCCTGACTGTCTATCGTCAATTTCCTCCTTTTTCTCCTCCCGTCTCCTAAAACTAAAATTTGGGAAAACAGAATTCATCATCTTTCCACCGTCCCCCTCCATCCCTCCACCTAATCTCTCTATCACTGTCAACGGCTGTACACTCTCACCTGTTCCGCAAGTCCACTGCCTTGGGGTAATCCTCGACTCCGCTCTGTCCTTCAAACCACACATCCAAAACCTCACCTCTGCTGCCGCTTCCACCTGAAAAATATCTCTCGCATCCGTTCGTTCCTCAACTCCGACACCACGAAAATGCTCGTCCATGCCCTTGTCATCTCCCGCCTTGACTACTGCAACATCCTTCTCTGTGGACTCCCATCTAGCACTCTTGCTCCCCTTCAAACCATTCTCAACTCTGCTGCCCGTCTTATCCACCTCTCTCCTCGCTACTCCTCTGCCTCTCCCCTCTGTCAATCCCTTCACTGGCTGCCCATTGCCTAGCAAATCCAGTTCAAGTTACTAACCCTGACCTACAAGGCTCACCATGACCTCTCCCCTCCATGCATCTCTGCCCTAATCTCCAGATACTCCCCCTCACGCAATCTCCGCTCCTCACAGGACCTTCTCTCTGCTCTCCTCTTATCAGCTCCTCACATAACTGTCTCCAAGACTTCTCTCGTGCCTCCCCCATACTCTGGAATGCACTGCCCCAACACATCAGACTCTCTTCCACTCTCACCAGCTTCAAAAGCAACCTGAAAACCCATTCCTTCAGGATTGCCTATAACCTACAATAACCCTGCTGCCATTGTACTACCCCACAAACATGTCTGCCCCTCTCCTCCTGTCTCTTCCCTCCTCCTTGTAGATTGTAAGCCTTCGAGGGCAGGGTCCTCTCTCCCTCTGTACCAGTATGTGACCCCCCTCGAATGTACAGTGCCATGGAATCAATGGCACTTTAAAATAAATGTTAATAATAATAATAATAATAATAATAATACCAGAATTCAGTGTTATTTAGCGACATGCAATTCTCTCCTTCTGACCTGACCAACCCTTCTTCTCTCATTCACACGTATGACAACTGCTCCCATCATTGCATCTACTACTCTGTCTGTAATTTGACTTCCCCCTGCCACTATACTAGCGCCGGTATAACCTACAACACTGACATATGGAGACCACATAGTGGTCCGACACCAGCTCGGGTCACATCAGAGGACCGTGAATACAGCACTGATCCAATATAGAAGCAAAATAATCCCTGACATCAGGGACTCAGAGGAGACATATGATCTGATGAGTCGTTCTCTTCTCTCATGAGTCGTTATTTTTACATTTTATTATACATCCATTCCAGACCGCCATGATGACTTGTCCCGGTCACCACTCATCCCTGTAGAATTTACACACAAATATCTTATAATCCTCACTTTTCCAGCACCTCTTTACCTATTTCCATCTCTGTACAAACGTCCCAGGGGTGGGAGAGTGGGTACAAGCCATAGCTTAAAGGCACAGTCTCCTAACGAGTTTGAGGGTGGGGACAGGACTAATTTCCTGGAGATTATGCTACAGCTATAGCCTGCTCTCCTCAGAATCATATTGTCAGGTAGGTAGGCAAGACCCTAGGTAGGTAGGCAAATGGGCAAGGCCCCAGATAGCTAGCTAGGCCCTATTTAGGTAGGTAAACCCCAGCTGGATAAGTTGGTAGGCCGGCCCCAAGCAGGTTGATGGGTAGGCCCAAGTAAGGTAGGCCATGGGTGGGTAGGCCATGGGTGGGTAGGTAAATAGCATACAGGTAAACAAGTAGGCCCCAGTTAGGTATATTGATAGGCTCCAGTTAGGTTGGTGGGCCCCAGTTAGGTAGGCGGTAGGTAGGTGTTGGTGGGTCTCAGTTAGTTAAGCTGTAGGTAGGTAGTGGCCCCCAATTAGGAAAGCTGTAGGTAGTTAGGGCCCCAGTTACATAGGCTGCAGGTAGTCAGGCCCACTTTAGGTAAGCTGCAGGTAGTAAGGGCCCCAGTTACATAGGCTGCAGGTAGATAGGGCCCCAGTTATATAGGCTTCAGGTAGTTAGGGCCCACTTTAGATAGGCTGTATGTAGTTAGGGCCCCCTTGAGATAGTTTGCAGGTAGTTAGTGCCCCCTTTAGATAGTATGCAGGTAGTGAGGGCCCCCTTTAGATAGTCTACAGGTAGTTAGGGCTCCCTTTAGATAGTATGCTGGTAGATAGAGCCCCCTTTAGATACGCTGCAGGTAGTTAGGGCCCCCTTTAGATAGTATACTGGTAGATAGGACCCCCTTTAGATAGGCTGCAGGTAGTCAGGGCCCCCTTTAGATGGTATGCCAGTAGTTAGAGCCACATTTCTCATAAAAAAATAATAAAAAACAAACCTCACCTTTCTCTCACTCCAAGACGTGATGAGCTGCCCACCACCTTCTAGTGAAGCCCGGCATAGGTGGCATGATGATGTGACGTGATCGTGCTGCCTATGTCACCACTAGAGGCTGAATAGCGAAGCATCAGTAGCGCTCTGCTTCGTTGACACCGCACAGCCCACGGGAATCGAGGACATTAGCCCTCGACTCCCGGGCCCTGTCTCTGAATGCTCGGAACACAGGACCCAGGCGTACGAGGCAGGATGTGGCGGCCGGGCCCCGGGTAGCGGCAGCGTTACCTCTGGGGCCTACAGAAGCTTGTGGCCCACCGGAGAATCCACCAACTCCCTGTATATTAGCCAGTATTGGTCAGATCTTGAACTTGGTCATATATAGGCCACTTATTAAAGTAAGGTCAATTTACTAAGTATGAGGATGAATTAAAACAAGAATTCAACCAGGATTAAACAAGGATTGCAAAAAGGTAACTACTTCTTATATTTTTCTCTTTCACTTACCGCTTTATAGCCTACCACACTCATCCCACCATGCTTTTCCTGGCCTCTATAATCTCTACCTCCATTTTTCTAAATTTAATCAACCCGGTACCCCTCTGCTGGGCAATGAGCTCTTCATCTTTCCATCTATTCTACCCATGCATCTGTCTGCCGTCGCCACCACCCTCTTTCCCACTATCAATACCCTCCCCACTAAGACTCAATCAAATTACTGTCTAGCCTAATCCCACCTGCTAACACTCTCTCAGCTCCTCATGACTGCAGGGGACATATCTCCTAATCCCAGGCCTCCTCAGCACAATCCCACTACTGTATCCCTCTTTCCTAACCAATCTGCCACTAAAAACTCCTTTAACCCCTTCAATTTAAAACTATCCTACATTCATGACCTCTTTATCTCATGCAACTTATCCTTCCTAGGTCTGACAGAAACCGGGTTGACGCCCTCTGACAAGCCTCAACTGCTGCATTCTCTTTTGGCCATCTACAATTTACCTATGCTCCCTGCCCAGTAACAAGCATGGTGGAAGTGTCGGCCTTCTCCTGTCTGATAGCTGTTTCTTTGTCCCCACTCCACCACTATCTTCCTACATGTTCCCCTCCTTTGAGGTGCACTCTCTCCACATCTACTCCCCCTCCAACATCTAAGTGGCTGTCATCTACCAACTACCAGGCCCTGCCACTGCCTTCCTTGACCACTTTGCTTCCTGGCTTATCCACTTTCTTTCCACCGACATCCCCACTATTATCATGGGAGACAACATCTCTACTGATACATTCAACTCAGCTGCCAGCAAACTCCTATCGCTCTCCTCTTCCTTCAACCTCTCGCAGTGGACCTATGGAACCACTCATAAAGGGACACACACTGCACCTTGTCTTGACACACCTCTGCCCCCTTAACTAACTTCTCAAGCTCTCCTCTCCCTATTTCTGACAACAATCTGCTTACCTTCTCCACCCACTTCACCCCAAAAAAGTGACCCCTTGTACACCAAACAGGCATTTTGACAACTTAGCAAATAATTGGTTTGATATTATCTGTAAAGTGCATTTCTGACGTGCTCAATATGAGTGGCCAAGTCCAGAAAAAGTATCAAAATATCGTTAAGATGCGTTACACAATCCGAAGGGCATGGCGAAGTATGTCCCTTGGGGGGTGTTGAACGCAGTCTTCCACTCATCCCCCTCCTTGATCCAGATCAGATTGTAGGCCCCGCGGAGACCGATCTTAGAGAACAAGCGAGCACCTGCAATCTGATTAAACAGATCAGGGATCAAGGGAAAGGGGCACTGGTTTTTGACCATAATGTTGTTAACTTCCCTCTCCCTTCCTTCTCCACAAAACAGTAGCCTGCCCCCACAGGAGAATTAGAAGGATGGATGTGCTTCTTTAGGAGACTGTCCTGTATGTATTCCCGCATAGCTTTACGCTCGGGAGCTAAAAGATTGAAGATGTCGATAAAATCAGAGATGTACTTAGGCAGGTGGTCTTCATTTATTTAACATTCACTTCATGTCTGGGGCAGGAAACAATAGAAATGAATATATGGCAGCAATAGAAGTCTTCCTAAGACTTCCAGCTGCCATTGTAACATCTAATTTCACTGTGTGGATGTCTATCATAGAGAGAAACAGTGCGTTGCACCATTTCTTATTCATTTAGACTCTGCTGCCGCAATCACCGCAACTTCTAAGGGGTGAAACAGCAGAGAACGGAGCCGGCACTGTTCTCTGCTGTTACCGCCGGGGGTGAGCTACAATTAGCCGCTGACAACAGCCTCCCTAGTACTGGGATGGCGGAGTAATCCCACTTTATAGGAACTTACTCACACCAGGATAGTTCTTAGCTGAGCCTGGTTTCAAAGCAAACCCACTGAGTGATAATAAAACGTCCATTGAGGAAGAAGCAAAACCATGTGATCAATGGACATCACATGATTTGCAGGAATGCGCGGGGGGGGGCTTTCTGTCTGGTTTTGCAAAGCAGCACAGGTAAATAATTTTTAATGAGTATCATTTACAAAGTTTGATATAATTAAGTTGTGAGGTCTATACCAAATAAAACCATGGAGAACCGCTTTAATTAAAAAATAATTAGGGTATGTTCACACGTCGTATTTGTGGGGTGTACTGTAGCATGTAATTGCGGCAAAGTACTTTCCACAAATATGGTAAACGTGATAGCACGCATTGACTGCCATGTTAAAAGAACATAGTTCCCGACACGCACTGTGCACATAGTGACATGTCAAGGAATATAAAATGGAATCGGAGGTAAGACCATTGCGCTGCTGAATGTAGGCACTGGACATCATACCTGGGCGCGCCACCTTACACCGTGTGAACCGTCTCTAATTGTGCTTATATTACACATAAATAACAAATAATCCTCTGCATATTAGGTGCCCACACGACTGTAATAACCTGTAGAATTTACTAAACAGGTTATGTGTGAAATGGGAATGGTGAAGAAAAATCAAAGCAGAAAACTTTTCACCACATTGTATATCCACACTGCAAAAAAACTTAAAATTACACAGTCATTTATATGTGCTACACCCAAAAAAAACCATGCAACTTAAAGCAAGGCTCATACAGCTGCATCACTGAGGAGATAAGAAGCAGCTGAAACGCAGGGAGGGAAGAGAGGCAAAATGTCACCTTCATTAAGGCCCCGTCAGGCTTAGTGCTTAACAGGGCCCCAAAATCAGCATCAGAATCTGCTCTAAACCTGCCCATGTGTTTCCAAGTAAAGACAACATAAAACCAAGAGCGGCCGATTCAGGCGTCTCCTCACCGTGATGCCGCAGATCCGCTGACGAGCCCCCCGCACGCACTGCTGTGTCCGGAGCAAGAGAGCAGAGACCACACCGGGGTTTATACAGGGGCAGGAAGGGAGGGGGAGGAAAGATGCACGAAATGTACTTTTACTTTCTATTTCCATTAAACTCTGTTCTCTGAAAAGTTTTTTCTATTTTACTTTTAACAGCAACTAAAATAGGTCTTTAACCCCGACAGAGGCGTAACCTGAAGCTCCGGGGCCCTAGTGCAAAAGTGAAATGGGCCCCCCAGCTACCATGTGTCATGTACATTGCTGGTGTCTCCTTATGTGGCAGGAGGGCTTTTGGGCCCCTTCAGGCTGCAGGGCCCGGTAGCGACTGCTACCTCTGCACCCCCTATAGCTACGCCTCTGCTTACTGACATTTGGTGTACACAGACATCATGGTCAGGAAGGGGTTCCCGCAAACTGACATACAAGTCATAAAAAGGAATGGATGGAAGTGGCTAAAGCCGCGGTGGTCCAGGGACCATAGCTGCTGTCCCTGAGCGTCTGCCCTCAGTGCCAGGGGGTGGGGGTGCAATGAAGCCCCCCACTGCATTGGCAATCGCCATGATTAGGTGTTCAAATCTGCCAATTAAGACAATTCTTATTAAAAACAAAACACTATGCCCTCCGGTGCAGCAGTTGGTGCTGAGGTTTATATGACGCACTATAACATCAGTCCCATTACCTAGTATCTCAAACAATATGAAAATTTATAGCACATATCCCCTAAAGACAAGTTGGGTCGGACTAACCAGAGGCAGCAGCGTCTTGTCTCCTGGATCCTGGGTGACTGGGACGCTCTGATACCAGTATATATAGGAGCCGGCGGCAGAGGAGATTTACAGGAAAAGAGGTGGATTCTGCTTTCACTTTCTATATTACTCAGATTCCATTTCTGCAGTTATCTAACTTCAAACACCTCTTTCTCCTGCTGTTACTGACACTTCCTGACACATTTTCGGTTTCTTTGCAGCACATACAGATTTAACCCCATTTCTGCTGCAGCCGGTTCTGACCTTCCAGACTCGGCCCCATTGACTTGTGTCGCTTCATCTAGAAATAATGTTTTATGCTTTGACCTTTCTGTGGGATTTAGAGCCTGTGTTTTCTCATCTCACAATCCTTATAATGGTGGCAGGTTGCTTGTCAGTGCGTGAGAAGAACCAATATGATGCTCGTCTCCATGTAACTGTTTGTATTACCGCTTTAAATTACCGCAGCGCAAGAGTAGCGCTGGTGCGCTACTCTTACGCCGCCGGGCCGCTCCTACAGGCGGCTGAAGCGCCTCTGCGCCCGCTTCACCCGCCCGGAGTCTCGCTGTGCAGGGAGGAGGCAGGAGGGATCCTCCCCCCTCCCCCTTTATGTACGCACCGCCGGTGTGAGGGAGGAGGGAGGAGGGATCGTTCCCTCCTCCTTCTTCCCCCCTGTATGTACAGCGCCGGTGCGCGCCGTACATACAGATCAGCGTCGCAGGGGGTGTGACGCGCGGCTGCACTCACTCCTCCTGCGACGCTGAGGAGATCGGAGATGTCCGGAGCTGCAGGAGCCTGGTGAGGTGAGTGGATTTTATTATTTTTTTATAAGCTACATGGGGGGCTCTGCCTGGCTTCTAAAGGGGGCAACTACCTACCTGGCTACTAAAGGGGACAACTACCTACCTGGCTACTAAAGGGGGCACTACCTGGCTACTAAAGGGGGCACTACCTGGCTTTTTAAAGGGGGCTTTTACCTGGCTTCTAAAAAGGGGGAACTACCTTACCTGGCTTCTAAAGGGGGCACTACCTGGCTACTAAAGGGGCACTACCTGGCTACTAAAGGGGGCAACTACTACCTGGGTACTAAAGGGGGCACTAACTGGCTTTCTAAAGGGGGCACTACCTGGCTACTAAAGGGGGCAACTACCTACCGGGCTACTAAAGGGGGGCATACCTGGCTACTAAAGGGGGCACTACCTGTCTTCTAATGGGGGAAACTACCTACCTGTCTACTAAACTGGGCACTACCTGGCTTCTATAGGGGCACTACCTGGCTACTTTAGGGGGCAAAACTACCTACCTGGCTACTAAAGGGGGCAACTACCTGGCTACTAAAGGGGGCACTACCTGGCTTCTAAAGGGGGCACATACCTACCTGGCTACTAAAGGGGCAACTACCTACCTGGCCCTTCTAAAGGGGGCAACTACCTACCTGGCTTACTAAAAGGGGGCAATCCCTGGCTTCTCAAGGGGGCAACTACCTACCTGGCTTTCTTTAAAGGGGGCAACCCACATGGCTTCTAAAGGGGGCCACTAAACCCGACTACTAAAGGGGGGGCAACTTTCCTGGCTAACAAAGGGGGCAACTACTGACTTACAAGGGGGCAATACCTGGCTACTAAAGGGACAACTACCCGACTACTAAAGGGGGCAACTACCTGCTATTTAAAGGGGGCAAACTACCTGACTATTAAAGAGGGCAACTACCTGGCTACTAAAGGGGGCAACTACCCTGGCTACTAAAAGGGGCAAATACCTGCTACCTAAAAGGGGGCAAACCCTACCTTTCCTGTAAAGGGGGCACTACCTGGTTTATGGGGGGCTATACCTGGCTATTAAGGGCATCTACCTGGCTTTCTTCCAAAGCCATTATGCAGTTAGGCGGAGTGGGTGTGGCTTTTTGAAGGGGTGTGGCACACCAAAAAGATGGGCGTGTCCATGCAATTTTTTGCCGCCCTCTTTCATCTCCTCCTTTTCCATTTTCAAAAGTTGCCAACTATGCTTTATGTGAGTAACGAGCATGCCATATTTAATCTAAATGAAACAAAAGATTGGTGAGTATAGTCTCTCATGATTCGGATATAAAATAAGGTACAATAAGGTTATTATTTGTTATGGGTGACACTTCTCTAATATTTACCAATCCACCGCATGACATGATTTCTATGTTAAAGGCTTATTTTAGAAGCATGGGGGTGTGAACCATATGATGCTTCGCCTTAATGTGTTAAAATACTCACGGATTGTATACTATATCTATCCTTTTGGCATATGTGTTTTAGGCTTGCTTACTCAAAGCAAGATATTGTACCTATGATATCAGCGAGATCTTTCTTAATACATATCTGACCCCTGAGGAACTCTCACTCAAATCGTGAGAAAGAAACGCGTCGGGTCTTTGTTTATAGTATCACTTTTTCACTGTATATACGGTCACTATTAGGGTGTATTAGGGTATTTTAGTTAGGTTCCGGGTGGGGCTGTCCTTTTTGGGACGTTATCCCCGCATTCTTCACTTATAGGCAGTTAGTGTATAGGGGTTCATAGGGTCAGCTTTTATGAGGGCCGCTATTTATCCATATATTTTAGTGGTATAGTGCTTTGCTTCTACTGTTCTTTTCTATTATTTTAATGGTATAATTAAAGGTTATATTTTATAGTTTACTCCAGTGATTCCACAGAAAGGAGGGGCATGATCTTATGCTTAACCCCGGTAATGTGACAAACTAAGTGGCAAGTCTGTATCGGGAATAAGAAAATAATGGGACATGATTAAGGACTGAAGGCCTTGGTGTCAGTCCATCCTGTCCTTTAGGCTTGAATGTATGAGCCTGAACTATCGATGAATAGTCTGGGACAGCGATTCGAAAGGTTGGCCAGATAAACGGGAATAAGGAAACGGTAAAAGTATCTAGTCTGCGTGGGGATTCCGGAGTGTGGTATGACATTTGTTGACTGTAACAGTTATCATCCTAGTAGCATATAAATGTGCTTGGAGGATATACTTGCATGTTCAGTCCCAGATCGGACCAAGTATTCTCGTCCTAGCCTTCCCCAGATGAAGGACAAACCATTTGATACCGGCATGATCCAGAGGATCAGTTGATTGGAACGTCCAACTAGGGATCGGAGGTGACGAGAAGGGATCATGGGACAGGCAAAGTCAAAACCTACCGTATGCCCTCAGGAGGTTAAATCACCTCCTCCTATTTATCATGGCAAGGAAAAGGTGCCAAAAAGTCAAAGATTATGAGCCGAATCCTAAATTCATTAATTCGGATTCCCCCGGACAGAGTCATGTAGACCCAAAGACAAGGCAAAGAGTTGTTAGAAACCAAAAAGGTGTGGTAAAAGATAGAGGATGGGAGCACCAAGTTGAATTTCTTGACTCCAACTATCTAAACTGAACTGCCTGTGAAACCAGAGTTTGGGTGTATGTCAGTTTCAGTCAAATGGTATGGTTGACCATGTATAAACCATCCCAGACAACATGATCGCCAAGGTGCCTCTGAAATTAAAGAAATCAGACACCACCCCCAGTACCCAAATCCTGCCTCCAGCCAGTGTAGAAACTCCGGGTGTGTGAACCAGCACTCATTGCGTCAACAGAAACCCAGACTTTAGGGATTAACATTTTATCATCTGCGGGCAACCTCGACCAAAAAACACAGCAGAGCCACTCAGGCCAGTAGTAGAAAGGCGAGCATTAATAACAGACCCTGTTGACCCTAATAAATTCCGTGAAAGCCCCAAAGGCAGAACTCGAGCAAGGGCGTATGAGAGTTTACCAACCATGGGGCAGCCGCCGAATCAGATGGTTTACTTGCAAAGTGCGCCCAATCCCAGTACTCACCCTCTGAGTTTGAGCCTGCTATATGACCTCAGTTTTACAGGGTACCTACAGAGCAGCAATGGATAGACATAGCATGGACTGTGTAGACTTAAATGACCCCCAGTAGACACATTCTAGGCTGGAACAGTGAACTCCAGCCTCATACCCCAGCAGACATAAGATCTGAGGCATCAGTAAGTAATGATTTGTCAGAGGTTTGCCAATAGTTCTGCCAGGGAGAACAGACAACCAAGGAACTACAGTCCCAGCTGCAGAGACAGGATGAACTGTGAATGAATTCTGGTTAGAATTCCATTAGGGTATGAGTTATGTAGGGACATACATTGCCACTGGACCAGTAAGGAAGAGTATTGATAAGACTTCCTAGATGGGGAGATGAATCCCCAGGGTCAGATAAACTTAAATTATGTTGTCCCGATTGGAGATCCACAGAAGATGCAACAACTCTCTTAGAAAAAGCAAAGGGAGTGGAAAAGGATATGAAGGACAAGAAGGTGAAGGTTGCACAAGTAGAAGTCGAGGGGAATACAGGAGGTAGACCAAGACGAGGGGCCCCAACCTGTTTCTATTGCGGGAAACAAGGGCCACATGAAACCGTAACTGTAGAAAGAAAAAGAGAGATGAATGAGAAGAGAAAAGGATAGGCAGGAGTGAGTCCGCTAACAGGACTGGCTACAGCACTGAAGGTACAGGCAGTGGTCCAGCCCCAGCACTCTATGTCCCTATACAAAGGTGCCCAGACCCTCTGTTGGACAACTGGAGCCCCAGGTTGCTGTCATCAACAAAAAGTTTAATAAACCCGAGAGTTAAGTATCCTACAGATTCTGTTGTTGTACCCCGGTGTATAGTGTATTAATAGAAGAATTATCCATCACTGTACCACCTAAAAGTAAAAATTGGCCCCCATAGCATTTTTATCACGGTTTTTTGATTTCAGATGGGGCAGACAGAACTTTGTTGGTGCAGATATTTTGACACACTACAAGCTAATCTCAAATACAAATACGCATCCAGATGGCACCGGAAACTTTAAAAATCCCATATCAGATCCAATTTAATGAGGAAGCTCTAGTCATATTGTGTCCTCATTTGAGAAAGGAAATCCCGGAAGTGGCAGTTGTATGGACCTAGTGAGGAAAAACATATTTTACAGAGCGTCCAACAGTCCTATGGGAAGATCCAAACAGACATAGTAAATGTGCTACCTGTGCGCACCAGTTACAGTGAAACTTAGATAGTACCCACTAAATGCGCAGCAAGAAGCAGCTTCATGTAGCCTATGTATGAATGCACAAAGCAGACACCATTCTGCCTGACCACAGAGGCAAAGGAGTCCTTTACCTGTTAAAAAAGACACAGTGCACACTTCTGATGCCCCCACGACATTACATTTTCCAAAGACGAGTCTACATTCTCTGATTATTCTGGATTCAGAAGGGGTGAAGGAAGGGGAACTCATGATAAAATCATTGAAACAGAATGTGCCCCACTTCCCGAACTACAACCTGCTCCTATTGCAGAATCCTGGACTTTGAATTGTTTTTTTGTATATGGAAGTCTCTGAACCTATGCTCTATAGATAGACTCAAAGAAGCATAGTGCAAATGCCAGGGAAGAAGACAAACAAGGTTGGTAAAAGGGGGAGCAAAGCTAGGAGAGGACAGCTTATGGAAGTTATGAGGAAAATGTTGTTTGCCAAGGGCATGGTAATCCCTACTATCCTAAATCTCCTGTCAACTCCCCCAGCACCAGATTGCCAACGCTATGGCCACCTACCTAAAATGGAAAATTGGGTGGCGCCCCGGTTTCAGACAGGCGCATTTCCCTACCCTGCAGTAACATCACATCAGTATCAGGTAAATGGATCCTGGACAGGTAGTCAAAAACTCCCAATACCCAGACCTCTAAATCCTTTCCAAACGTTTGCAACTCAACAATAATCATTTGCCAAAAAGTGGCAGGTACGAGTACCGCCTTAGTATGGTAGATCTTTTATTCAGGATGGCCTGAAGGTGTACCCAGTGGCATCACGCCACTTGCAAGGCCACAGCAAAAAATCTGGTAATGGAACATTCCTAGGATTTGTACTCCCTGAGACCATAAGTCAAGAAAGGGTTACCCATTTTACAGAGAAGTTTTCCAAAATACCCTGCCAAAATGCTGGGTATGAATCTGCCCTACACACATCCACAGGAGAAACACAAATTAACACCATACAAAATTTTGTTTGGAAGCGCCCCAAGACTAGGTGGTTACTGTTCCCCAATCCTTTCCATTGGAGTGTGTAGTCCTCACTATTTATGTGATCAAATATAACAGAACCAACTAACTGAAGTGCATGGAAAAGTGTTTCTCGTTGCCAGATCCTGACTCTGAAAATGAGCTC
Source organism: Phyllomedusa bahiana (assembly GCA_025379985.1). NCBI lineage: Eukaryota > Metazoa > Chordata > Amphibia > Anura > Hylidae > Phyllomedusa > Phyllomedusa bahiana. Next base: position 49,602 of record JAODAL010010504.1, on the reverse strand, counting down.
ACATCGCAGCTAAGCCAAGCGACCAGGTGTACCTTGAAGAAACACTCCCGGAAAGCATTAAAACCCTGGTTCTAGGGAACCCAAACCAAGTCCTTGTTGATGACTGCTAACCTCTGACAAGCTAGAAGGAAACCACATGGGTCCATGCAATCCATTGCAAGCGGGCCTGAGGTTACTCTGGACATTGACACTTATCCGGATAAGTATAGCTTGTTAGAATGCATGTGACAACATCGGACTTATGCTGCATATATTACTTTTTTTTTTTTTCTTTAATGCATTTTTAAAATTGAAGTAGTCCTGCATTAAATGGGGGCTAATTAATGTCCCTGGTTCTTTTATGATTTCCCATGCGCATACATGTAAAAAAAAAAAAAAAGATTGTGACATGATCTTTTTTATTTACTCGCGAATTAGGAATTGATAATCCATAAAAGTATGTGGCCACGGTTATAAACCACAGCACACATTTCCTTTTAGAACAAAGGAAAAAATGTAGTTGTGTTTTTAGAAACATGGGTTTTAGGTAACTAAATACACATAAAAACAGTGTGAATCCAGCCTTAGGGTATGTTCACACGGAGTCTTCACGCCCTAAGAACATCCGCTTTTTAGATCCGTTTCTGGGACCGACAGGACGGAACCAGAGACTGATCTAACAATTAGCAGTGAGATTATCGCTTTGGGCTAAGAGAAACACCGCAGCGGCGTTCACATGTAAGATCGCCGCTGTGTGTTTCCCATCGCTCCTGTCGGCTATCCGTCTTTCAAAGAATTGCATGTCATTTCTTTAAAGATGGTGAGCTTGACAGGCGCGATGAAACACAACAGCGTCGATCTCTCATGATGAACGCCGCTGCATCCTTCCTCGTTGCATAATCTCACAGCTAATTGGTTAGATCCGTCTCTGGGTCGGTCCCAGAAACGGATCTAAAAAATGTATATTCTTATGGAGTGAAGACGCCTTACCCTTACATTTCAGGGCTGTGTCCCAGGTAGGGAAATCCTCCAGTCAGTGCTATACAACTGTAAACTGGTCACATTTTTCTGCTTCAGAGGAAGGACACTCAGCGCAGCTCATCCTGGCTGGGAGCAGTAGTCCTCCTCAGGGCACTGATGGTATGGGGGACTCAGTCCAGCTCCCTGGCTGCTCCCAGATGTCATCTTATCACTGACTGTTGATTGATTGATTGTAACCACAAGTTAGGAGAGTTCACCCTCACACTGCCTTCCGAAAGAGATTACTGGTACATAGCTGCAGGGAAGCAATGAGAGGGTTAACTCTCCTGACTTGTGGTTACAATCAATCAACAGTCAGTGATAAGAAGCCAGAGAGCTGGACTAATCTCTGAATCCCTGGGATGTTCCATGGTGCTCTGACACAATGTAACCCTCGCTGCAGTGAGAGGGTTAACTCTCCTCACTTGTGATAGAAGTTAACTGATAAGACTTTGGGAGCAGTTCATCTACCTGTAGAAGCTCGGTGACAGCACAGGCTCCACTTTCACTTTCCTCCTGCACCTACAGTCCCAGAGTCACAGCAAAGGTCATTTGCATCCTGCTCTGCAGCCGACTCTGAGAAGAGATGAGGGGGGCGACACTGGTAGGGAGGACAGCTGTAGACGGCTGCTGCTGCTTATTGCCGGGCGCTGCTGAGAGTCCTGATTTACACATGGAACTGCGCCCCCTTTCTGCCTGGCAGAGGAGGCGCCCTAGGTCATCACCTTCCTCTGCCTATCCACCATCCCGGCCCTGCTGCAGAGCCTGTGTACACTGCTATCTACCACTATATGGTCTCTGTATGGTGATAATATTGGTTATAATGTATTGGTTAAGGTTCAGGCACAGTTTCTCCTATATGCTGAATAGGCCTCCAACATCCAGGAAAGATGTGTGATGCCCCCACACACTCAGCCACCTCCACCCACCCCACAAACACAGTCAGCCACCCCCCTACACACAAACTCAGCCAAACTATTAAAGTTTTACATTTTCTCACTACAATAATTGGCTTTTAACAAGTAAAGACAGATAATTGAAGACTTTTTTAAAATATTTTGCTTTGTTAATTTTTCTTTGGTCAGGAGAATAAGAAGATTATATCTCCTCTTAGAGCACACAAGTTTCTTTGGTTGCCCACTACCTCTACCCACCTCCCTCTGTTCTCTCTTATCTCTCATTGCTCTTAGGCCTCGTTCACACGGCTTATTTCGGCACGAATTGGCGCCGTACTCCGCGCCGGATTTGCGCTGCAGTACAGCGCCAATCTGTCCCTGTCATTACGATAATCCACTGCTCTCATAGAGAACAGTGGATTCCGTCGCTCCTACCAGCTCGGCGAATCCGCCGGGTGGGGAGAAACTGACATGCACATTATTTACGGCGCGTACGCGCCGTAAACAACGCATTGTCTATGGGGCCGGGAGCGGCGCCCCCGCCGCACTCCGGCCCCGCCCTGCCCCTTATTCACGGCGGATTTGTGAGCTCAATACGGCTCACAAATCCGTCGGGAATAAGCCATGTGAACACGGCCTTAGCTGCTGTCAGTCTATCTATGAACTTTAAAAGATTCTCATTTAGCTAAGTAAACACTCGTTAGAGCCCTGCAGCCTGTGTAATGCACTTGATAAATCTCCTGCACTCATTTCAGTGTACCAGGAATAGTTAAGAACAGCAAAGATGATGTGTCAATCACTGCTATAGACCCGTCCACAGCCTGAACAGTATGTCTGAGTCTAAAACAGTCTGTGGCTGTGAAACTGCACGTTGAGAAATCTCCTTTAATATACAAGTACAATACTAAGTTACAAGATTACAGAATCAAAAGATATACATGAAAGTGTGGAAACCAATACATAAAAGTGAAAAATAAAGAATTAAAGGACCTCTACTGATTTGTGGCATCTCCGGGTTCTGACTCCCTGTCTTACCCCAAGATGTTTTAAGGGAACTCCAAAATGGGGAAGGATAATTACACGCAGTAGACACTAAAGAGGCCATAATTCCACATTGTGTCGTAACACCTCCTAGGAATCTCCTAGCCAGGAATTACGACTGCCAAATTCCCAAGAATAAATACAACAACCTAGGCACACTGAACATCAAGAGTCATAATTTGATCCAATTGTCAGTTCTTTTTTCCCTAGGGTTGAAAATTCAGGCGTTTGATACAGGAGAAGTAGCTGAGTTCCCTGATTATTATCTTATGAGTGGAGTTAAGGAAAACATGGATTGTAACTAAGATGCCTTTGATGTATATTTTTTCCTTCCTGCTTTGGAGTAAGCAGGTTTACTTCTCTGTCAATGCTTTGTTAGCATGTCTGTGTTAATTGGGACGGTTACCAAAAGGCTGACCTAACTGAATTGGGCAAACTGCAGTACCCCCTTTCATGTGTCCAGTCAACTTAATGTAGATTTACAGTAAACATGAAACAGATATGATGCACATCACTATATTTAAACCAGAGCATTTACATGAACAATATTAAAAATCACTTCCCAGAAGTCCCTCTTCCTTAGGCCTCGTTCACACGGCTTATTTGGGCACGGATTGGCACCATACTCCGCGCCGGATTTGCGCTTCAGTACGGCGCCAATCCGTCCCTGTCATTACGGTAATCCACTGCTCTCATAGAGAACAGTGGATTCCGTCGCTCCTCCCCACTCAGCGAATCCGCCGCGGGGGGAGAAAGTGACATGCACATTATTTACGGCGCGTATGCGCCGTAAACAATGCATTGTCGATGGGGCTGGGAGCGGCGCCCCCGCCGCGCTCCGGGCCCGCCCCCGTCCCGCCCCTTATTCACGGCGGATTTGTGAGCTCAATACGGCTCACAAATCCGTCGGGAATAAGCCGTGTGAACACGGCCTTACAGGTAGACTACGGGCTGTTACAGTTAAATCCAAAAGTAGACAACCTCATCTACATCACCTATAGGATTTTTTCTGTAACTCTAAAATCTGGAGTGTATGTGCTTTAAGGGCTGCCCATTAGAGATGGGCGAATTGATTCTAACGAAGTGGACTTCGTTTAGAATTTCAGGAAAACTTCGATTCTGCACGAAATAGAAGTTCGGGGTGATTCGCGAGAACGAAGCGTGTTTTGTATTGCTAAAATGGCTGCAAGCACATGGCGTGACACGGGGCAGAGAACTCTGGGAGGAAGAAAGGAACACCCTCAATGACATGTGCAGAGATGAAGCCAATCAGAGACCGGCGGGATTCTGTGACGTCACAGCACTATATAAGTCCGGACGCCATGCTGGCTGCTCACACTGCTCTCTCTGTGCCGCTGCTGCAGTAGCAACAGCAGATATCTCACACAAAGGAAATTGATTTTAACAGCGATTTTGGGGGGGTGTCACTGCTTTTATCAGAGACTGCTCCTCTTCCGTTATTCAGTTTGATTCAGTTTGTGGTGTATTGTAATTCAAGTCCAGTGTGGGTCTAATTCTGCCCCATAGACATTTTAATTCCATCTGGTCATTTCTGGAGCACATTGAATATCCAAGGCTTAATTAAGCCTGTTTGTGCTTTTATATTCAGTAAAATACATGGTGTCATCTGGGAAAAAGTGTATGACCTAGTGTGTGGTCAACACATGGCCGGTAGATGACACCGGATGCTGTGGCCTCATGGAGTGACTCCTGCTGTGACGTTCCCTTACTGTGCTGCGACCTGTGGCGGCTTCAGGAACCTACTATTGTGTTCTTTGACGCTATGGTAGGATCTTAGCCCTCAGCTTGTTTTTTTCCAGCTGTCGCTGCCATGACTTTATCAGGCTACATTCCCGCTTCAGTTTTTTGGTCAGTTTTGCCCTCTTAAGTGCCTGGGAATTTTATAGTGAAGCGATCTAGAGCAGCGGCAGTCATCTGCGTGTCATACTAAAACACAACTTTGTATGAAGACCAAACTAAGCTCCCTCTGCATATTTAAGCATGGCACAACGTTCTACAGCACCCTGCAGGCTCTGTGCAGCCTGGAAATAGCTGCTTTTATACGTGATTCGCCCCAAATTAATTCGGAACGAAAATAATTTTGTCGGGAAATTCGGCGAAGTCGGCGAATCGAATTTTTGAGAAATTCGCTCATCTCTACTGCCCATACATCCTATAGGAAATCTATAAAGAAGTGATGTTCCCCTTTGGTTGCTTCACCCATGGGTTCTGAATTTGGTCAAAGCTCCACCACTTCTGGAGTGCTGCCATACAGGGATGGGACTTTGATCTTTGGGTTGCTCTGTATTCTCTATACCTCATTTCCTTGTATGTTATATCAAAATATATTGTGTTCTTATAGCAGAATACAGAGGCCAACTTTGTGAATAGTGGATATGCAAGACATGACAGATCTCCTGATCCAGGCGCTGGAGAATATAAGCAAAGAGTCACTAAAAAGCTTCAAAATGAAACTCTCAGCTCTCAGTGTGGATAACACAATACCTTTGAGTAAGTTGGAGGAAATATGTGCGAAGGAGGTGGCTGACCTCATTGTACGGTACTATACCATCAGCGAGGCACCGGACATCACTGTGAAGGTTCTATGGAACATCAATGAGCGTCAAGTCAGCCAAGACCTCCGGGAGAACATTCAGAAAGGTAAGAATGACTCAGGATCTGTCCATTACCTTCTTATGGTTAAAGGGGTTTTCTCATCATGCTGTTTCACAGAGCCACAAGCAGTTATAGGTTCATGCTTCGTGTCTCTTTCTGGTAAGGCTGAGGTTGGTTCAACATATCAGCTCTGTATTCTCAGCTCTTCTTATTGTCCTGACATGAGAGCAGGATATCTTATCTGTAGAGCAGAGAGCTTTAGAGCTCAAAGTAAACAAGTAATTAGTCTCTTTTGTTTGTTAGAGATAACACACTCTGTTCTCAAGCTGCCAGTGTCCTGTGTGCTGACCTGTGGTGACGTCACAGAGCTAAAATCAAGACAACAACAATGGGCAAAACTCGACCCATTGCAATATTTCACATCTTGCGCCCATATCATTTATAAGGATGGGTAGACTGGAAGCCTCCTTCCCAAAATCCAGTTATCATTTTTATTCCCTGAAGCTATGGATCCTCCTTGTAGAGATTTAGCTGTTGGGATGAGGCAAGTAAAGGTGTGGTAAATTTTTTCCATCAGTGAAATATTTGCAGCTTTGTGGTGGTTGGGAATGGACATTAATGGGGTCATCCCCTGAAAAAGTCCATGGGGCTGCCTGAAAGCGGCTGAGTGATGTCCTCAGCTGTTCTCTGCAGTCTCATAGAAATGTGTATGCAGGTCTTTTGCCCCATTCACACTCCGTTCTAGTGATTTTGGGGGTCCCATCAGTGTCACTTCTATTGCTTACCCTAGGTGATAAATGTTTTCATGAGTTACCACTTTAGGAATATTGTCCTGTGAAGAGTCATTGTAAGGTGTCAATAGTCCACCACACTATCGTCAGACATAATACAATTCTGGAGTGGAATTTGTTAAATTGGTGTAAAATCAGTGATTGGTGTGAGCCCCTAATTATTGATATATTATTGAACAAGTTTGCATTGATAATCACATCAACATCTGATATTTTGTATTATTTGTTTTATTTAGTATCTACAAAGAAGGTAAAAATAGAAGAGAGGACTCCAGTGAAGGGTTTAGGTAAGGTACAATGTCCTACTGATGTATATCTAATAAAAAATATGTAAAAATAATTAAAGTATAGCAACAGTGGCTACAGACATGAGGCTTCTTGAATATAAAGTATCTCACAAAAGTAAGTACACCCCTCACATTTCTGTAAATATTGTATTCTATCTTTTCATGGGACAACACTGAGGATCTGACCCTGATACAATGTAAAGTAGTCAGTGCCCGGCTTGTATCACAGGGGAAGAACTCACAGCATCAATGTCTATGGGGACAAAAGTGAGGACACCCCTAAGGGACCGCAAAAGTGAGGACACCCCTAAGGGACCGCAAAAGTGAGGACACCCCTAAGTGATACAATGTAAAGTAGTCAGTGCACGGCTTGTATCACAGGGGAAGAACTCACAGCATCAATGTCTATGGGGACAAAAGTGAGGACACCCCTAAGGGACCAAAAAAGAGAGGTCACCCCTAATGGACCACAAAAGTGAGGACACCACTAAGTGATACAATGTAAAGTAGTCAGTGCACAGCTTGTATCATAGGGGAAGAACTCACTGCATCAATGTCTATGGGGACAAAAGTGAGGACACCCCTAAATGACTGCAAAAGCGAGGACACCCCTAAGAGACCGCAAAAGTGAGGACACCCCTAAGTGACCTCAAAAGTGAGGACACCCCTAAGTGATACAATGTAAAGTAGTCAGTGCCCGACTTGTATCACAGGGAGGAACTCACAGCATCAATGTCTATGGGGAAAAAAGTGAGAACACCCCTAAGTGACTACAAAAGTGAGGACACCCCTAAGTGATACAACATAAAGTAGTCAGTGCACAGCTTTTATCACAGGGGAGATTTGGTGCCCTCAAAATAACTCAACACAGACATCAATGTCTAAACCACTGGCAACAAAAGTGAGTACACCCCTGAGTGAAGGACAAATTGTGCCCAATTATCCATAGGCCTCCGGTGTGAATGGGGAGCAGGTGTGTTAGATTGGGTGTTATCGTGCTCACACTCTCTCATACTGGTCACTGGTCCTTCATGTCAAAGAACTGTCTGAGGATCTGAAAGAAAGAATTGCTTCTCTATATAAAGATGGCCGAGGCTATAAGAAGACTGCAAACACCCTGACACTGAGCTGCAGTATGATGGACAAGACCATACAGCGGTTTAACAAGACAGGTTCCCCTGAGAACAGGCCTCTCCATGGTCGACCAAAAAGTTGAGAGCACGAGCTCAGTGTCATATCCAGAGATGAGTGCTGCCAGCATTGCTGCAGAGGTTACAGAGGTGGGGGTCAGCCTGTCAGTGCTCAGACCAGACACTGCACACTGCATCAGTCTGCATGGCTGTCGTCCCAGAAGGAAGCCTCTTCTAAAGATGATGCACAGGAAAGCCTGCAAACAGATTGCTGAAGACAAGGACATGGATTACTGGAACCATGTCCTGTGTCTGATGAAACCAAGAGAAACTTATTTAGTTCAGATGGTGTCAAGTGCATGTGGCAGCAACTAGGGGAGGAGGACAAAGACAAGTGTGTCTACAGTCATGTGGTGGTGGGAGTGTGATGGGGCTGCATGAGTACTGCCGTCTGTGGGGAGCTACAGTTCATTGAGTGAACCATTAATGTTAACATGTACCGTGACATCCTGAAGCAGAGAAGGATCCCCTCCCTTCTGGGCTGCAGATCAGTATCCAACATGATAACGAACCCAAACACCTCCAATACCACCACTGCCTCGCTAAAGAGAATGAAGGTAAAGTTGCTGGACTGGCCAAGCGTCTCCAGACCTAAACCCTATGGAGAATCTGTGGGGCCTCCTCAAACGGAAGGTGGAGGAGTGCAAGGTCTCTACCATCCACCAGCTCCGTGATGTCGTAATAGAGGAGGGAAGAGGATTCCAGTGGCTGCAACCTGTGAAGCTCTAGTGACCTCCATGCCCAAGAGAAGTAAGGCAGCGCTGGGAAAAAATGGGGACTACACAAAATACTGACACTTTGGGCACATTATCACTTAGGGGTGTCCTGACTTTTGTTGCCACTTAGGGGTGTACTCACTATAAGTCTCCAGACTCCTACATGGTGCCTCTCCCTAAAAGGGAATGTTACCCTTTTAGATCTACATCTAGAGCCTCTCACCAGCCAATATTTTACTCTGCACTGATGAGGGGCAACACCATAAAACAGCTGTCTGCAGATGAGTAACTGGTATGGCGTTAATTCTACTCAACTTTGACATGTAGAAGGCTACCTCCAATAGGTGACGCTGCAGGGTCCTAACTTATTTCCCATGACCCTTTGTTAGGATATATATTAATTTCAGTTGAACAATTAATGATGTATAAGTCTCCTTACACCTAAATGGTGCTTCTCCTTAATGAGGAACATTATCTCTTTCAGTTACCCCTGGAGATTAAACCAGCCAACCAGTATTCTACTCTGCACTTATAAGGGTCCAATACCCCAAAAGAGCTGTTTGCAGATGAATATCTGGTATCGCATTAATCCCATACACATTGGAAAGCTCAGTCAGTCAGATGAATGCTTTTCCCATGAGCCTTTTAAAATTTATTCAGATTTCAGTGGAGCAACTAATGGTGTATAAGCCTCCACACACCTACAGTACATGGTGCCTCTCCGTAATCAGGTAGACCACCCCTTTTGAGGTTTGGTACTGAACAAACACGTGAACCTGGTCCATAATCCCCCATCATCAACCTGGCCCTTGTAGAAAATCACATTCTCTTAACCACAAAGTTTCTTCTGACACAGAGACCATGTTTACAGTCAGTGATAGAAACGTTTGGAAACCCCAAAAGTGATTGTATAGGGTTAGGGCTTACCCAACCATAGAAGGCTTCTTTCAGAGTCTCCATCGACAGTTCTCTCACATTTGACGTTAAGAATAGTGTAGAGTCGAGCACCAACCTTACCATCAAAATCACTCGACACACCCCATCCTAGGTCAGCGAGGTCCATCAGGCTCCGTTAGTATCCATCAGAGCCGGCACGGCATTGCGACTATAATTTATAGGATGAAACCATTACAAAAATATGAACTGAGCCTAAATATGCTACTGCACATGTGCCGGTCTCTTAGGCTCCTGGCACTTGTATGCTGACCTGAGCACATCAGTACCCACTCTAGTCCATACCATTCCTGCCCCAATATGCTACTGTATATCAGGAGAGAAAGGATATGGACATTATAACATAGGGGGAATGAAGACTCTGCTGCATTACATCTAAACATGGGGAGAGACCACAAGACGTGGGGACCACCCATAGCCCATGCCGTTTCTATCCTGTAATGCTACTGCACGTTGGGCGAGGCATGGACTGGGAGGAATGGAGACGTAAACTCAGAGGGGGGGTGGATTTGGTATAGTCCATGTATTTTTGACCCCGATATGCTACTGTATGTCAACGGAGAAAGGGCATAGACATTATAGCACTGGAGAAATGGAGACTCTGGCACATTACATATAAACTCAAGAGGGAATTCAGGACTTGTCTATGCCGCTTCTATCCCACTATACTACTGGACATTGGGAGAGAAAGGGCAGGGACCGCACAGGGGGAATGGAGACTCTGGTGCATTACATATAAACTCGTGGAGGTAGGGGCATTTGGGACTAGTCCATGTCTCTTCTACCCCAATATGTGTCAGGGACGAAACTACATGGGCTTCATAGCATTGGGGAATTGGAGACTGAGGAACATTTCATCTAAACAGGGGGGGTATTCAGGACTTGCCCATACCACTTCCTAATATGCTACTGTATGTCGGGGGAGAAAGGGTATGAACATCATATCACAAGAGTAATGGAGACTCAGGTGCATCTAAACTTGTAAGGGGGTTATTTGGGACTAGTCTATGCTGCTTCTACCCTAAAATGTTACTAGACGTTGAGTGAGAAAGGGCATGGACATCATAGAAAAGAGTGAATGGAGACTCAGTTATATTACATATAAACTAAAGAGAGGGGGGCATTTGGGACCAGTCCATGGCACTTCTACCCTAATAAGCTACTGGACATTGGGGGAGATAGGACATGGACATTGCAGCACAGGTGGAATGGAGACTCTGGTGCATTACATTTAACCCTTTAACACAAACAAAAATAAAAATATGACTCTTCATTTTTCCCTTCACGCCTTCCAAAAGCCATAACGTTTTTATTTTTCCACCTACATAGACATATGAGGGCTTTTTTTTGCGGGACAATATGTACTTTCCAGTGGTGTTATTCACTGAACTATAGAATATACTGGGGAACGGCAAAAAAAATTCTAAGTGGGGCAAAATGTGAAAAAAATATGTACTTGCGCCATATTTGCTGGAGTTTTGTCTTTGTGGAGTTCAATCTTCAGTAAAAATGATGTGTTTTCTGGATTCTACAGGTTGATCAGCATTCGGCAATACCAAACATGTAGGGTTTCCGTCATGTTTTGGTGGCGTAAAAAAATTCCATGGCGCCATTTTGTGCGACCAATAACTTTTTTGTACTAACACCTACGTATGTCAGTGAGGGAGCATTTTTTTGCGGGCTGAAGCGCACTTTTTATTGCTAGCAGTTTGAAATGCGTGCAACTTTTTTGATCACTTTTATTCCAATTTTTATAGGACATGAAATAACCAAAAAAAACACAATTTTGCCGTTTGGATTTTTTTTCTTCTACGGTGTTCAATGATGTTATATTTTTATAGATCAGACTTTTTCGGACGCGGCGATACCAAATATGTGTGACATTTTTATTATTTTATTGTTTTTATTTGCAAAATGGTGAAAGGGGGGTGATTTGAACTTTTAATACTTTTTTATTTTTTTTTTACACTTTAGAACGTTATTATTATTTTTTTTCGTACTTTACCATTGAGTCCCCCTAGTGCGCTTCACCACTAGGGGGCGCGATCGTTAATACTGCCTAATGCATTGCATAGATAATGTATTTGGCTTTAGCAAGATGGCGTTTTCCCCACTTCCTGTTTCGCGCCGGAAGTGGGTCAAATGAGGACATGGCAGCGATGGAGGCCTTCACAAGGCTCAAAGCTGCCATGTTAGCCCAGCAGGATCACGCTGCGATCCTGTTACACATCTCCTTAACACCACCATGCCGTACCCATATGTCGCTTCTACCCCACCATGCTTCTGTACATTGGAGGGAAAAAGTGAATGGTAAATATTGTAGAAATATTTTTTGGTTTTTGGGCACAACAAAGTTCTCCAGGACCCACCTGGAGCTCAGAAATCCCTGTTTTTACTGCTGGGCATGCTGGGTGGGTAAATGGTTATACGGTTTTGATTGTTAAGAAAGAGAACAGAGTCTTGACAATTGGTGAAGATGTTGCGAGTTCTCTCTTCTCCGCACATAATAGACAATGTTACATGATCTTCTGTTGGTTCTTTCCCACAGCCGAGCTGAGAGACGCAACGAACACAGTGACTTCTCAGCCACGTCGTAAACGGCACCAAAGACAAGAACATGGGAAGGAGAATCTTCAAGACTCTGAGACTTCGTCTCAGACTTCGAGTGATAATTCTAACCCAAGAACAACACGAGCTGGAAAAGTAAGATGGAGTCTGGACAGTGACCTAGAGAAGAACAGAGGTCAAACATCAAAGAACAAGGAAGGATCCTCAAAGCCCAAACTTCTGAGGAGATGACGTTGGCCAGATATGAACCTGAGCGACCCGACCGATATGGAAATCAAAATTATGGCTGAGAACCATGATAAAAAGCCGCACAGATTTGCCCGTCTGCTGTTCAAACACTTTGTATCCTTTGAAACATACCAAAAGTGGGCCAAGAAGACAAATTTTGATGGAACTGGAGGAAAACATGGCCTCCCCGTTAACCTGGTTCATGCTATAATGAACGAGGTCCGGAAAGAATTTACTTTGAAGCCAAAAGATAAAACCCAAATAAAAAAGACAATTAATGAACTCCTTCGAAATCCAAGGCAGAGTGGATGGCCCCTACTGATATAAGTGCCCCTTCCCCCCAGATACCCCAGGGGGTACATATGGGGCATTTTCACTATATCTGCCACAGCGACCAATCAGAGCTCAGCTTTAATTTTTCTGGAGCAGTTTAATCAATGAACCTAAGCTTCGATTGGTCACAATGGGCACTAAGGGTAGTTTTCATGAATTTGCCCCTAAGTTTTAGTAGATGTAATGATATTCTAATAAACTAATCAGACCCGCTCCGGATGCTCCAGGGCACCAAATAAATTACTATTTGCAATTATCGAATTACATCCATTTATAGGGGCACTCCCACCACATTGATTGGGTTAAAACATGTAGCAACGATAAATAAAGACTGTTACCAAATACTTTCTTCCCAACCCTTGGTTGAACTTGATGGACATATGTCTTTTTTCAACTGTACTAACTATGTAACATTGCTGTTCTGATTTTGCTTTTCATTCAGAGTTAGAGCAGTTCTGATCTCCTGCTTGTGTACAACAAGCTTCCCCAGGTTACCGACCTCCTCTCTCTGCTCTAGCAGCGTCCGGAATGGTGACATTACTCCCTCTGTGTCTTACCAACAGGACAAGAGTTTGTTTATGTTTCTTAATGAAAAACCCTTTAGAGCTTTTGAGCTTTCTGAAATGTTGTTTACATCCCTCCATCACCAATGTCCCTCAAAAGGACAGCTAGAAATAGCAGAGCTGAAATGTTAATTACTGCTGTAGCACCACCCACAGCCTCAACAGGAAGTGGGAGCCTGAACCTGTAAAACAACAACCACGAAAACTGAACCAGGAAGTGGCAGCACTGAAGGAACAGATCAGTTGACTGCCCCACATCCTGGGCAGGAAGTGAGAGCCTAAAGTTGTAGAACCTCCCACAGCCTGAACAAGACGTGTTATCCTGAAGCTGAAGAACCAGCCACAGACTGAACAGGAAGTGGGAGCCTGAAGCTGTAAAACCACCCACAGCCTGAACAGGAAGTGGGAGACTGAAGCTGTAAAACCGCCCATAGCCTGAACAGGAAGTGGGAGCCTAAAGCTTTAGAACCACCCACAGCCTGAACAGGAAGTGGGAACCTAAGGCTTTAGAATCACCACAGCCTGAACAGGAAGCGAGAGCCTGAAGCTTTAGAATCACCACAACCTGAACAGGAAGTGGGATCTTGAAGTAGTTGAACCACCCCCAGCCTGTAAAGGAATTGGGAACCTGAAGCTGTAGAACCGCCCACAGCCTGACCAGGAAGTGGGAGCCTGAAGCTGTAGAACCACCCACAGACTGAGCAGGAAGTGGAAGCCTAAAGCTATAGAACCACACACAGACTGAGCAGGAAGTGGGAGCCTGAAGCTGTAGAACTGCCCACAGCCTGAACAGGAAATGAGAGCCTGATGCTGTAGAACCTCACACAGCCTGAACAGGAAGCGAGAGCCTAAAGTTTTAGAACTTCCACAACCTGAAAAGGAATTTGGAGCCTGAAGCTGGGAGAAAAGATCAGGCTCTGTGAAACAGCAAGTGAGAAGACCCCTTTTTGAGGTTAAGGTACTGCAGATACCTGAGTATGATGGGTGATAGTTTTAGGTTGCTGTGATGGCAGTGTGTATATCCTACCTCCCAACCGTTCTGATTTGTGCACAATGTCCCACCGTCCCGGGACGCGAGCAGGAGTCCCGATATGTGAGGCTGCAGATGCTGCTGCATGTCCATAACAACAGTAACAAACATTGACAAACCTTTCTCCGCCATCAGCCGATCCCAGGAGAGCTCTGGTGATGTGTTAAAGGGGTTGTCTCGCTAAAAAGATTAGCTTTCAACATGTAGGGAACACTAAATGAAGACGTTTTCCAAATATATTGCGTTGTTCGGTTTTTTTTTGTTAAGGAGCTACAAGTGATTTTATCACCTTCTGTGCTCTCTCTGGTTCCCCAAGTGACCGACCTGTGTACTTCTTCCCCCCTGCTGTTTGTTCTATCTGATAGCAGGGAGTTACGTCATCACACAGGTCGCGACAGCACAGAACTCCTGATAGTGAGAGCTTGTTTGTTATCTGATCTTTCAGACAAAAGCCAGTAATTACTGCTGTTTACTTTACCTCAGAAGCTTCCCTGGTCCTGACAGCATGATATTTATCTAATTAGCAGAAGTCTGAATACACGGAGCTCATATGCTAATTACAAACAGCTTGACCAGGAAGTGACAGAGCAAAGCAGCATTATTTCATTCATGCATCCTATGAAACTTTGAGATGAGACAACCCTTTTAAGACCTTTCAAGAACATAGAAGTTCTGACCAATGAGATTTGCCGGTGCTGTGACGTCACTGGGCGGGAAGCTTCCAGCAGCTGTTATCGGCTGGAATTCTCCCGGTGTCTCCAGCTGTTTCTCAGACGCTCCTGGAGGTCCTCCATGTGTGAGGAAATTCTACTAGGGTCTGTTCACTCTGCGTTTTTTGAAGTATAAATTTAGGCTCCAAAATAAACCTCCAAATCTGCTTCAAAAAACACCTGATTAGAGGCGTATTTAGAAAAATCCTATGCCCATTGTTTGCTGTGGGTATTTTACAAGCGAAAAACACCTCAAGAAATGACATTGTCACTTATTATTAGCGTACGTTCACACGGCTGATTTTGATGCTGTTTTTGGAGCTGTTTTCGGAGCGTTTCTGCTCCCAAAACAGCATCAAAAAAGCCTCCAAAACGTCCCCAGTTCATTTTCATTGATTCCTGTGTAAAACAGCTCTGTAGTTCACACACGACCAGTTTTCCCACGCGTTTTCCACACTTTTTTGGACACTGGTAAAGAAACATCATGTCAATTCTTGAAGCGTTTTCAGCGCTGAAAAATAGGAAAAATCAATGAGTTTTTGGTGCGTTTTTTGTCCCAGCTATTAATCTGTGTGGGTATTTCAGTGCTGAAAACCTCATCCAAAACCTCCTCTGAAACAGCGCTACAAAATCTCGTCCGAAACCTCATCAAAACCTTGGATTTGGACGCTGAATTTTCGTGTGAACAAACCCTTACAGCCATAATTGTGTCCAAAAAACGGCTTACAATTACACTTGTGGGAGAAATGCTCTTCGTGTGAACGTCAAGGCATATTTTGCATTATATTCAATGAAAGAAGATTTGAAGCTTGTCTGAGGCTGATTTCCAGCACATAAAATGCACTAAAAATGGCCCAAAAATGTCATGTGAACATACCCTAAGTGTCCAGCTGCAGTCAATGCTCAGGAGAGAAGGCTGCTGTATAATTAAGTAGGGTGACTTAGAGTCTCACCATCAGGGCTTATAAGTTCCTTATGAGTTCCACCCAAGAGAAATTTCATGCAGTTGTGAAATTCACCATTATGTGTGAACGGGGTCATGGAAACCTCATTCTATTCCATGAAATGGAGATTGTCACCAAATTTTATGCAGATTTTAGTACGGAATGTGCCCCGAAATCACAATGCTAAGGGTATGTTCACACAGCGTATTTTCAGGTTGTATTTCGGAGTCTAATTGCGTTGCCATACACCCCAAAGTATGACCCACAACTACTTTAATTCATAGCTCTCATTGGTGGTGATATGTAGTCATGGTGTGGAGGTATTATTCATTCACTGTGTGGTGGTGATATGTAGTCATGTTGTGTAGATATTATTCAGTCACTATGTGGTGGTGATATGTGGTTATGGTGTTGTGGTATTATTTAGTTACTAGGTAGTGGTATTATTCAGTCACTATGTAGTGGTGCTATGTGGTCATGGTATAGTGCTATTCAGTCACTATCTGCTGGTGATATGTGGTCATGGTGTGGTTGTATTCAGTCACTATTTGGTGGTTATATTTGAACATGTTGTGTTGTATTATTCAGTCACTAGGTGGTGGTGCTATGTGTTCATGGTGTGGTGAATTATTCAGTCACGATGTGGTGGTGATATGTGGGCATGGTTTTGCGGTATTATTCAGTCACTATGTGGTGGTGATATGTGGTTATGGTGAGGTGGTATTATTCAGTTACTATGTAGTGGTATTATTCAGTCACTATGTGTTGGTGATATGTGGTCATGGTGTGGTGGTATTCAGTTGCTATGTGGTGGTGATATGTGGTGATATATTTTTATAGTAGTGTAACAATTGGTGATTGTGATGGTGCCAGTGATGATACTTGTACTGATGGTGGTGATGAATATAGTGATGATAGTTATGGTGACACAGTGATAAAACTGGTAATGGTGGTGATAGTGAAAATAGTGATAGTGAAAATAATGGTAATGGTGGTGGTGATAGTAATGGTAGTGGTAATGATGGTGATAGCAATGATAGTTGATGGTGGAGGTAGTGTAGTGTTGGATGATAGTGATAATGATAATAGTGGTGTTGATGAGCTGATGATGATATGATAGTGTTGATGATAGTGATTGTGACAGTGGTTATCCTAGTGGTGTTGATGATAGTAGTGATGACGGTTCTGGTGCAGATGATATTGGTGATGATAATGATAATATGATGATAGTGGTGATCATAGTGATAATAGAGGTGATGGTTGTGGTGCAGATAATAGTGATGATGATGGTAATTATGATGATGGTGATAGTAGATGGTGCAAAGAATAGTGGTTATAATGATGACATGATGATAGTGGTGATGATAGTGTTGGTTGTGGTGATTGTGGTGCAGATGATAGTGGTGATGATGCTAATATGATGATAGTGGTGATGATGGTAATAGTGGTGATGATGGTGATTGTGGTGATGATAGAGTTGGTAGTGGTGATGGTGGTACAGATGATAGTGGTGATGATGATAATAGTGGTGATGATAGAGTTGGTAGTGGTGATTGTGGTACAGATGATAGTGGTGATGATGATAATAGTGGTGATGATAGAGTTGGTAGTGGTGATTGTGGTACAGATGATGGTGGTGATGATGGTGATTGTGTTGATGATAGAGTTGGTAGTGGTGATGGTGGTACAGATGACAGTGTTTTGCTGATGATGATAGTGGTGATGATGATAGTGGTGATGATGGTAATGGTGACAGTGGTGATCCTAGTGATGTTGATAGTGATGATAGTAGTGGTGGTGCAGATGATAGTGGTGATGATGGTAATAGTCGTGATGATAGTGTTGGTTGTGGTGATTGTGGTGCAGATGATGGTGGTGATGATAGTGTTAGTTGTGGTGATGGTGGTACAGATGATAATGGTGATGATGGTAATTGTGTTGATGACAGTGTTGGTACTGGTGATGATGATACAGATGAGAGTGTTTTGCTGATGATGATAGTGGTGATGATGGTAATGGTGACAGTGGTGATCCTAGTGATGTTGATAGTGATGATAGTAGTGGTGGTGCAGATGGTGGTGCTCCCCTTTTGGTAGATCAATAATACATCCCTTCACAACATTGATAAATTTTATGATGATGATGGTAAACTTATTACATAGTAGTTGAGAAGAAGAGGAGGAGGTTGATTAAAATTACATGAATCATTTCTTTACATAAATCAGCAATGCATCCCCAATTGAACAATTATAATCTATATTTAAAAAAAAAGTTTGATCTGATTGTGATTTCGAGGTTCAGGTCATTTACTTCCCCAATCACATTTAGGATAAAAGTAAGAATTTGGCTGTTTACTTCTTGGAATTTATATGCAAATTAGCTCCGCCCCTCTGAATCATGTGACTTCCTGGTGGAGATCTGATTGTGTTCCCGATCTGAGGCAACAGGCAAACAGCAAAAGTTTGGATCTAGCTTTCAGTCTGGATGGAGAACCTCATAGAGTTAACTAGAAGGAGGTTAAGTGAATGATTTGCGCAGATTTTAATTTTATGTAGATTAAGACTAGAGTTTCAGAGCATCTTATGGTCCTTGTGATCATTGAGCATGCCTTAAAGAGAACCTATCACCTTCAGAGAAACCTCTTGAAGTAACAGAAGACTAAAATACAAAAACATCATTAAATAAGCTTCATTAGGAAAATCAAAGCATTTCACCTCTAATTCAGTTTTTAAAAAAAATGCTGGCCCTTTAAGACGGCTCTGAAATCAGACCAAGTCGGCACATGACAGATTGAAGGATCACTATGTTGACAGTTGTGTTGCTTCTGAGCTGGAAGAGTCCATTGTACAGGGGGAAGCCAGGAAGTCTACATCATGAGCACACTGATTTTCTGTGGGCTGCTTTGTCTGTGCTGGATGTAACATTAGCAGCAGTGTAATTTAGATGCCTGTAGATCCTGTCACACTATGTCCTCAGTGTTCTGTGCCTGCAGTGTATGTAATGAGAGACTCAGATTACCATGTACAAGCAGCTATGCCCTCAGCTCCCCCTGCACAGTTGGTATGTCTCAACGGAAAGAAACCTTAGCTTTGCTTAGTAGGTGAAAGTAAAACCTGTCCCCCTGTAATACTGATATGAGCCCTCTGCATTGCTAATGACATATATTGGAAAAAATTCTTATAAATTCATCTATTACTATATTTTGTGTGTTTGTGTGGAGGTGATAGGTCTTTAAGCTTAACTCCTTAACCCAACTGGACGTATGGGTACGTCCTGGTGGCATTAAGGAGTTGTGTAGCAGGATCGCAGCGTGTTACAGCGCAGGGGGGGGAGGGCGGCGCCGCCCGCCCATGCTGTCTAACCCTTAAAATGCTGCAGCCGCGTGCCGTGTATTTTACAAATAAAAAAATAAAATAATAAAAAAGTTACACATATTTGGTGTCGCCATGTCCGAAAAAGTCCGATCTATAAAAATATAACATCATTTATCCAGTACGCTGAACACCGTAGAAGAAAAAAAATTCCAAATGCCAAAATTGCGTTTTTTGGAACATTTTACACTGCATAAAAATTTGAATAAAAGTGATCAAAAAAGTTGCATACATTCCAAACTGCTAGCAATAAAAAGTACACTTCAGACCGCAAAAAAATGCCGCCTCACTGACGTCTCTAGGTGTTAGTACAAAAAATGGTTGCACCAAATGGCGCCGTGGTGCAAATTTCAAAAATAGAAAATGTTTGGATTTTTTTTTACGGTACTAAAACATAATGGAAACCCTGCATGTTTAGTATTGGCGGATGCATATCCACCTGTAGAATCCACAGAACTCATCACTTATACCAAAGATTGAACGCCGTAAAAGCAAAACTTCCACAAACATGGTGCAAGTAAATTTTTTTCACATTCTACCCCACTTAGAATTTTTTTGTGGTTTCCCTGTATATTCTATAGTAACATGAATAACACCATTAGAAAGTCCATCGTGTCCCGCAAAATAAAAACCCTCATATGTCTATATAGGTGGAAAAATAAAAAAGTTATGGCTCCGGGAAGGCGAGTAGGGAAAAAATGAAGAGTAGTATTTTTTTTTACTTTGGAGAGATTAAGGGGTTAATCTTTGTAAGTGAGGGAAGAAGTTACATTCCGAAAATTCTATAATTCCTAAGCAAATTTTTCTCTCGTAGGTCAACTTCACTGGTCCATAAACAAGAATTAGGGACCTTAAACTAAATCGCGCGAAAGTAAAGTTTTTCCTGAATTCTTTTTATTCTTCATTGACATGAAATTGCTGCCGTAGACTTCTCAGAGCCTCTTCCTCTGTGATGTTCTTCCAATCTTCTGAAAACTGAGCCACTTCCGCCACATAAGCATCTGCAAACTTCCGATTAAACTCTGTGAAGACGTATTTCCAGTAGAGACAAGGATCATCGTCGTCGGGTTGAATGTTCCAGTCCTTGTAGACGGCACGGTACTCTTTGTAAGGCTGCTGTTGACCATCAGTATCTTTATTCTGGAAGAACCTTTCCGAGATGACGTCCATCGAGCACGTCGATGTTATTAAACCCCCGCCTTTCTTCCATGAACATTTCGCTAGCCCTTTGGGTCGGTGGACGGATGCAAAGTGCTCTTTATGTTCAGCCCCTCCTGCCTCACAAGGGACTTTGCAAAATGGACATTCTTTTCCACATCCGAAGACTTTCTTGAACAATTCGTTCTGAGGTTTGAGCGTGACCCTCGAATGGACCAATTCGAAACTTAGAGACTTAAACTCTTCTTCAATTTGTTCTTTTGTTTCTGCAAGAAACAGTTCAATGTCATTGGAAAACTGGGAAATATCCGCCTGATTCTGAAAAACGATCATTTGGGTGACACTTTGTGGAATCACCAAGTCATTCTTTACCATTCCACAGATATTTTTTAAAAAACTGGCAATGTTTTCACTCTGAACTTGGATTTTTAAGAGCAAGTTTGATTTCCTCAATGATAGGGGACAGGATCTTAAGATGCATATCTTGTAGTACTTTGGAGCCATCATACTCGACTTGCAGGTCTCTATATATCCATGTTTTTATAAATTTTTCATAAGAATTTATATATTTAACATACTCTCCAAAATCTTTTTCCAGAAGTAATCTTTTGAGCACAGTAAACTGGAAAAAACTTCGACTGCCATAGACTTTGGTGTTGTTACCACTTAGGAAATGGTCAACTATTTCTCCGCCAAGGTGTTGGTAGATGTATTCATTTAATGCAGGTTTTAATCCAAGGTCACAGAATTCTTTGGCACGATGTTGTGATTCATCTTTTTGCTGAAAGATATTTGTGAAGATCAGGAAATAGTGAGGTTTTAACTTTTCCAGGCACAGAATTGGGTCGTTCTCTTGAATGAATTGATCATGCATCATTTGGAAGTTTTCCACCGCATCACCTAGGACCTCAGTTTGATGTCCAGTTCGAAAAGAGACGTTGTGTGAAGCTTTGCAACACTGGAGTCACCGAGTGATCTGTTGATGATATTTATCAGTTCCCATGTGTAGGTCTCATCATAGTCTTTTTTTTTGGTTATCTTCTCCTCGACATAATCACCACACCTGTGGATCAATGCGAGGGCAAGTTCTTCTACGCCATGGTGGCATTCATGTCTTATCATTTCATGTGAGTTCTGGCCCTCATCCCAGACCTCAAAATAATTGTCATTCATTTGAAATTCCTTTCCTTTATAATCTACCAAAGCGGTGAAACTAAGTAACTTCTCATTAATTAAGCTTCCTTTAATGGCCATATCTTGTTTCAACTGCTGCAGCATTTCCTGGTTGACGTTGTGTTTCGTCATCTGACACGTTGACAATTCTAATGATGAAGCCTTCCACATTGCTTCAAATTCTTCTTTGAGATTTTCATCCTTAAGATGACTTTTTTCCTTCCTGCATTTCTCTAGAAGGCTTGTGACTTTCTCCTCCAATGTTTTTTGGTATGTGCCTTGGATATTTTGTATTTTAAACTTCCCTTTCTGGATTCTTATGGCATCGTTGAGCTTGTTGGTCGCATAATTCTTTAGTTCTTGATAAAGACATTTCAGATCCAAATTAAAATTTTCTCTGTAGCCTTCGAGTAAGTGCACATTTTCAGATCTATGTTGATAATAACTTTGGAGATTTTTTTTAAAAGTTTGTTTACCTTCCTGCACGATTTTCTCCAGATCATTTGTTAAGGTAGCCAATAGGTCATCGTTCACTTGATCAAGTGGAAAATTTCTAATGGTTGTTTCAGCTTTTATGAGCCAATCATGGACTTCTTTCCGAGAGCACCAATCCCACTGAGAGTACTTTATGCACAATTTGTTATACGCTTCAGCCACAAGGCTATTTCTGAAGCTGAAGATGAAGTTTTCATGCTTAACAGCGCTCCACAAAGTTTTTATCCACTCAAGAAATTCCCAAATACATCGTGCACTGTAACCCAACCTATGCTCCTTGATATATTTCAGCAAATATGTTTTTAGATTGTTAACTTTCTCACTGTAGCCAGAGCTTACAGCAGCCATGGTGGAGACACCTTCCCACAAGCTAGGAATATACCAACTATGTTCTTTCAGGTCATATACCATAATGTCACTGAATTTGACTTTGCTTTTTTTCTCAATTTTTGCTGCCAATTCTGTGATTTCATTGAGTTGTTCCAAGAAACATTTCCTGTCTACCATGTTATTCCTATCAGCGGACACATCACTCACGTTCTGATGAACAAACTGACAATTGGGTTTTTTCGCTACGTCTTTCATCCTTAGAAACGCATGGACCACAATCTGCAAAATATCTTTCATTTCTGCTGTATTTTCCATTTTCATGTTGACTATGGTGATATCACTCAATCCAACCACTAATGTGGCCAATTCATTGTCGTGTACATAACTGACATCATCAGAAGCCAGTTCAGTAGCTTACAACCATTCAGTGTCAAACACCAGAAGAAAATAACAGCCTAGTACTTCATGGAAAGACACATCAACTTTAATGATATTCATGAAGGCTCCTCGTGTGCATCGTCCACAGGCCACAGGGAACTGTAGACCAAACATGGTGTTCAGAAGGGTGGACTTCCCCGTACTCTGCACTCCCAGCACCGTTATCACTCTCATCCTACATTGTCCTCCAGTCTTCTTATCAAGCTCAGTCAGGACATCAGTTATCCACTGTAAGGGAATGTTGGAGGCATTTCCATCGATAAGTTCTAATGGAAGCCCATCTAGAAAAAGTTCTGCAGCTATACCTGGAAGATTAATGAATTTGCCCTGATTTATTTTTTCATTCTTCAATATAAAACATTCAGCTTCATAAAGTTGCCCCAACTCCCTCAAGAAGTGCTCGGTTCCCAAGGTGCTTTCACACAATTTTTTATCTAAATTCCTTAACTCCTTAAGATTGATCGAAGATAAGCTCGTACAAAGCTCTTCATATTTGGATTGTAAGTCACATAGCTTCTTTCTAGTAATTGGATCCAGTGCATATTTCATCCACTTTAGGAAGTACCTTTTGCCTCTCGGAGACAATGTGGTGACTGCAGACACAAATTTCATCATTCCTTCCGGTAGTTTGTGCTCCTACTGTTTCTTGAGTAGCTCATGACGTTCTTCAGTCAAGCGAGACTTATAAGTCTCTAGATCTTTAAGACCTTTCGGCTTTATTCTGCACAGTTCTTTCTCTAGTGCAGTTATTCGTTTCCAGAGATCTCCCTGCAACGACAACGTTTGCGTCTTATATTCCATCACCTCCTTAATTTCGCTGGTGATTTCTGCAGCTAGGCATTTAGCCCTTGCACATTCCTCGAAGCTCTCATCCACCTTGAACCCAAGTTCACAAACTATCTCTGAGACAGCGTCCAGACTTTCTTTATAGGGGGATGTTTGCAAACAAAGTGTTATAGCGGATTTAATGTTAAAGACAAGCCGTGCTTCATTAGTAGAGGCTTTTTTTCTAATGATATTTCTATTGTCAATATTTAGAACTGGAAATAACATAGTCAGGAATTTTTGGAAGTCTTCTCCCAGTTTTGTAGCATTGATAATAAAGTAGAACTTTGTGGCACTGTTATTGCATCTGGATAAGAGTTGGAAGTGTTCTTCATCAAGACTCTCAGTGAATATGAACACTGCTCTCGATATATGTGCTAGAAAACTAAACTGGGTCCAGTTGGTCTGAAGGTCTCCACGTAGATTGTTCACCGTAATAGGTTCCGGGAAGATGTCTGAACTCTAACTGCCACTAGGAAAGTACCAGGCCGTCTCTACTAACCCATTGGAAATTTCTCGGTCTACATTTCCACATTCCATCTCCCTGTGGACAAAAGGGTTGTGTTGTTGAGCTGTGTTTAGAATCTTATTTAGTATTTTAGACTTTGACATCTCTTGGCGCCCCAGTCTGACAAAAGAGAAGATAGGCATGGATATGTTCACCAGTCTGTCTTCTTCAAACCCTCTGGAGTCAGCAAAAGCGTTAGGCCTCCACTTCTTAACAATGTCTCTCATTGCCCATAACATGAAAGTGCATGATGGACCAGCAATGTCAGGAAGCAGCAGAGGAACTGCGAATTGGCATATTGTCATCTTGGTTATAATCTCTTGTTGGAGAAAACTGTCAGAACAATGGAGGAGAAGGCAGAGAACATCCAAGGGGTGGAGATCATCTGGATCCTCAGGTTCAAAGCTAGTACACGCATCGAGATACATATCTTCTTGCAGATCATTAAAATGTTTTTGCATAATTTGTGTGTTCCTCGCTGTACTATTTACCATCATGATCTTTTTTAGGAAAGTCATGGGGATCTCCTCAATAGTTAGGGGGTTGCTTAAATGTAACTGATCTGATCCAATATCTAGGACATTTCTAACGGAGAGTTTTTGGTTCTCATGATTTCTCAGCATTTGAAACAAAACACGTCTTCTTTCTGCAAAAAAAAAAAGAAACTTATTGTCAGGTCAACTTTTTGGAGAATGTTTCTTGTAATAAGTAACATAGAAGATAAGTTTGGAAATAGGTCCAGGTACATCAAGTCCAACTTATAACCCTACAGTGTTGATCCAAAAGAAGACAAAAAACCCTGTGAGGCTGAGACCAATTGTCTCCATACAAGAGGTAACATTCCTCTCTGACTCCAAATATGGCAACTAGAATAATCCCTGGATCAACGACCCATCTTCACAATTTATTAATCCTAACCTGTGATATTATACCCTTCCTGAACTTGGTCAATGACGTCACCATTACAACTTTTTGTGGCCCTGGGCTCCATAGTGCTACCACTTTTACAGTAAGGAATCCACTATCATAACCTCTTATGGCCCCAAATCCATAGTGTCACTGCTCTTACAGTAAAGAATCCATCATCACAACCTCTTGTGATCCTAGACTCCATAGTATCACTGCTTACAGTAAAGAATCCACATCTGTGATCATGGTGAAACCTTGTTAGACATAGGACTACAGGACCATCAGATATACTCAAGCTTCTCTAGGTTACTAACCCCTTTTCTCTGCTCTAGCAGTAGTCAGGATGGTGATGTCACTTCCTGCTATGTCTTATCATCAGCACAGGAGCTTGTTTATCTTTTACTAGCAGAGGTGAAATGTCAGTCACTGCTGTAGAACTGTCCACAGCCTGAACAGGAAGTGGGAGCCTGAAGCTGTAGAACGTCCCACAGCCTGAACAGGAAGTGGGAGCCTGAAACTGTAAAACCGCCCACAGCCTAAACAGGAAGTGGGAGCCTGAAGCCGTAGACCCACCCACAGCCTGAACAGGAAGTAGAAGCCTGAAGCTGTAGAACTGCCCACAGCCTGAAGCTGGCTGTGCAGAACTGGCTCAGCATTGTGATTACACCACTTTAATTGTTTCTAAATGCCTTGTACATGAGCATCAAACTGCTTATAAACAATATATATTACATAAGACTGTAAAGTGTAGGGTTGAATTTAATAATTAGATTTTCTTAGTATATTAGAAACAACATGAAACATGAGAGACCTCTCTGCTACATCTGCAATCGGGTGTCACTATAGTTCATGAACACTGGATTTTTTTATGTTTCAGTGTCTCTATTTAACCCACCAGGGCCCATAAAAATGGCAGTCACCTCCCCTAGCCCAGTGGACCTGTGCAATAAATGCATGGCCCAATGATTACAATGGGCGAGTTCCTGATGATGGGACGCTCTTATGATCGACTCATCATTG
The DNA here is from genome assembly GCA_025379985.1 of Phyllomedusa bahiana. Lineage (NCBI taxonomy): Eukaryota > Metazoa > Chordata > Amphibia > Anura > Hylidae > Phyllomedusa > Phyllomedusa bahiana. Next base: position 23,509 of record JAODAL010010504.1, on the reverse strand, counting down.
GGACTGAGAAACCATCTATAAGCATGAGTGTAGACACACCAGGCCAACCAAGTCAGGGATAGCCGGGAGCAGATATACAGAAGATTATCACAGTGCCATACAGAACTATGGAAGAAGTGGAGGATCTAGATGTAGCCTTCGGCACAGATATTGAGCTGGTTCTCTATTAGGCTTCGATATTGGGTACCAATGGGTGTCACCACTTTTCCATAATGGAGAAAGAGAACAGAACTGATAGTAACATACTCACTGCTGTGCAAGTTTTCTTTTAGTCCAGAAAATCCAGGAATCATGTTCTCTAGATGCTCGAGGAATTTCTCGCCGGCTTCGTCCCCCTTGTGAAGAACCAACTCCACCACTTTGTGTGTTTTCTCTCTCGGAGTCACAGCGTTACAGAGATCTGTATATTCCTCAGATGTTATGATCTGGAGAGAGTCCATTGTATCCACCAAAGAGTCCACATTCTCTACTAACACCTCGGAAGATGTATGTCGCAGGTGGTTAACTATCTCCGATGCTTTCCCAAGAGACGCCATGGAGGACCGTTATCGGGAACAAATGTAAATTTTCTTACTTTCTTTCGTTACGAGCATCTGGCCAAGATGACCTAAGGCATGAAAAACTCAAGATGTTATTCCCGACACCTTAAAGGGAATCTGTCACCAATTTTTTTTTTCACTTATTTAATCAAGACCCTGATCCATATCCTTTTACTCTTGGCCATTTTTATTTCCTGATTGTAGATTTCTCAATTCGGCCGTCTATATATGATTGTTGGGACAGCATTTTTGCTTGCACTGCTTTAACATCAGTCAGAGAGATACTTTACAGCAATTTCATACACATAGGAGTCTTAAGACTGCCTCAGTCCCATTGACTTCTATAGGAAAGTTTTCTACTCATGCTCTGTGACCTGGGAAGAATCACGTGGGGGGGGGAGCTTGCCTCCTATTGTGACTGGTTGATCCTGTGTTATCTGTACACATTGGTGTCTCCTTTCAGTGTAACCCTGCTTTTACTGATAATGAGCAGACTACTGAAAATCTCTATCTGCGGAACAGGAAGTGTCAGACTAGTATTAGGCTTAGTGGCCAAAGTGAAAACTGCAGGACTTAAGAATTATTAAAAAAAAAAATATTAAAAGTGATTGGGAAAATAAGAAAAAAAACAAACCCAAAAATTCTAAAAAATGTTTTAAACAAAAAAATGGAGTAAAAAAAAAGTCATTTTTGATGACATTTTCCCTTAAAGGAAACCTAGAAATGAATGAGAACCATAAACAGGAGATCATCTTGACCCGCCATTGTCGGGGTGCAGATTTTTTTTAATGTTTTTAATCCCTGCTTTGTGCTGCTGTATTTGGTGTTCGAGAATTTGTTTGGTGGCCCTGAATTGGTTTGGTCAAGAGGTGATAAAACATTTGTTTTTTTCATCACAGGGAAAAATCTCACGGGGGTTTCTAATAATTCTGGAAAACCCCATTATGACCCACTTTGGAGCAGAGATTAAACGGGTTGTCCAGTAAAAAAGGAAAAAAAAAATATTCCATTGGTACCCGGGGTGTCCAAAAAAGACTTCCCTATCTGTCACCAGGCTTTCATGCGAGCCCCCATGTCCGCCCCTCTAAAATTCCGGGTTTTTCTGCGACAGGCTGGAGGGCTCGGGCTCATTGAAGGGGGTATAGTGAGCCCCTCCTCTGTGTTGGTACAAGAACCTCTAAATGCCGGGGACGGTAGGGAGTGTTGTTTTTTTTTTATTTTTTTGGAACTCCCCTGCCCAATGGAATATTATTTTTCTTTACAGGACAACTCCTGTAACCAACATGGGGGATAAGATTTATTTCTTTAGGAGAACCTGGCAATGATGGAATATGGCATAAAAACCCAAGAAGTTATTCCCGATCACCTTAAAGGAAAAAAAAACTAGAAATGAATGAGAAACCTAAAAAAGGGGATCTTTGGCCGCCCCTTGTCGGGGTCAATTTTTTTTAATGTTTTTAATCCCTGCTTTGTGCTGCTGTATTTGGTGTTCGAGAATTTGTTCTGGTGGCGCCTGAATGAGGTTGGTCGTAGAGGTGAGTACACATTTGTTTTATTTCATCACAGTGTTAACCTATACAGGGGTTTCTAACAATTCTGGAAAACCCCTTAATGACCCACTTTGGAGCAGAGCTTTAACGGGTTGTCCAGTAAAAAAGGAAAAAAAACATATTCCATTGGTAGCTGAGAGGTCCAAAAAAGAAAAAAAAGACTTCCCTATCTGTCCCCCAGAACTTTCTCTCCTAAGCTCCCAGTGATCCGCTCCTCTTGACTTCCGGGTTCTTCTCGCAACATGCTGGAAGGGCTTGCACTCTATTGTAAGTGAATATAGTGAGCCTCTCCTCTGTGTTGGGACAAGAACCTCTAAAGCGCTGGGGACAGGTAGGTGAGTGTTAGTTTTTTTTTATTTTTTGGAACTCCCTGACCCTAATGGAATATTATTTTTCTTTACCAAGATCGGGGTGATAAGTTTTATTTCTTTAGGAGAACCTGGCAATGATGGCCTATGGCATGAAAAACTCCAGAAGTTATCCCCAACACCTTAAAGGAAAACGAAACTATTGTCAGGCTGCAGGATTTTCTAAATGTTCCTGTTCTTGTAGGAATCATACGGGTATCATGGGGGTTGAGGGTGGGTCATGGGATGGTACAGCTCAAAAAGTTGTAAAACATTAAGGACGACCTGTAGGAACGGGTACAAATAGCAAAAATAGACCAAGATTGGCTAATGGTGCTTACCTTCCAGTGTAATGACTCCCTCGGCGTCTTGTCTTGGACACTCCACAGACTAGGTTGTAAGCTCCTCGGCCACAACTGTAAGTCCAGAATAGGAAACTCTGTCGGCACGTCTTCCGTAAAGGAAGAAAAACAACTTTATTATAAAATTAAAATTCCATAAGAGCACGGAGGCACGCTTACGCGTTTCAGGCCGTCTATCGGTCCTCGATCTCAGAATAAAGTGGGGATATCCCCCCTCCCATTTTAAGTAATCAAAAATGATTTATTCTTTATGGTAAAATTTAAAAACCAATTCAGGGTTTGCCCAAAAGAAAAAAGAAAAAAGAAAAATATGTTCTATTTTGCTGTTGAACAAATACAGAAATCTACAAGAGGAGGTGAATGGAGGGGAAAGCGTCTATTATGAGAAGCTTTCTGGTCCTAATGCTCAAACAAAACGCTAGGTGTCGCAATGGTATATCTACGACCTGTTCACTCCTGATAGGCTGCCAGCACTGGTCGCTATAGCTACCCGACCTGTTTCTCCTGATAGGCTGCCCGCACTGGTCATATAGCTACAGACTGGTTTGATTTCCTGATACGGCTGCCAGCACTGGTCACTTTTAGCTAACCTGTTTTGATCCTCCCTGATAGGCTGCCGACGGGTCACTATAGCTACAGCCCTGTTCCTCCTGATGGCGCCAGCATGTCCTATAGCTACAGACCTGTTTGATTTTCCCCTGATAGGCTGCCAGCACTGGCCCAATTAGTAAGCTGTTTGATCTCTCCATAGGTGCCACATGGTCACAAAAGCTCAGCCTGTTCTATTCCTGATAGGTCCCGCATGGTTGCTATAGCTAAGCCCTGTTCTATCTTCCTTAGGCCCCGCAGGTTGCTATAGCTACAGACCTGTTTTCTTTCCTGAGGCTGGCCAGCACGGTTGCTATGCTCAGACCGTTTATTCTCCTATAGCTCCCAGCAGGGTCCTATGTAAAACCCTGTGTTGTCTCTCCTGTTTTCCCCTGCCTTACTGGCCTATGTACGCCCTTTTTTGATCTTCCTGAAGGCTCCAGATGGTTGCTATGTAAAACCTGTTCAATCTCTCCTGATAGGCTGCCGTGTTGGTCGCTTAGTACAGACCTATGCCCCTCACAGCCCCTACTGAGGCCAGTATAGCAGTAAATTTTCAAATTAAAAAATGAATCTGTGAAAACGGACGAGGTGGTGAAAAAGGAGTGGAAAACCCCTTTAACTTTTCTGGTTCTGCAACCAACATGACAGCTGACATTCTGTACAGTAAATAATATATATATAGCACATTGAGAAAAGCAGCCTGAGCACATTTTTGACATTAAATCTGAAGAAGCAAAGGTCTGAGGAGCAGCAAAGCATGTTATTTACGCTCACAAATGTAATTTAACCCGTATCACATTTTTGCTGTTGAACAAATACAGAAATCTACAAGAGGAGGTGAATGGAGGGGAAAGCTTTTGTCACAAAGTAAAATTGACATGGGAAGCAAATTAAATAGTAAAAACCATTTTTTTTTTTCCCATTATCATTTTATTTTAAAAATTTTGCACCCTTTTTGTTTTAGGTCCTTAGTGATCCCTAGTTAATCATGTCTGGATAGGACCAGTGACCAGAGTGCTCAAACCTGGCCCCTATGCCAATATCATTTCCCCTAGGGACTGTGTCAGTCTTTCCCCCCCTAGCAACACCCCAAAAAATACTGCTGAAAGGGGTATTAACCCAGGTACTGTCATTGTACTCCTGCCCTGTATCCTTAGTAACAACACATCACTGCTGAGCGAGTGTGCCTCCAAGTGGTCATTTACTCCCCTCCTTTATCCTTGGTAATCACACAACTCACTGCTGAGGGTGTGCAATCCAAGGGTGTCATTTAAATTGTCCTTGTACTCTTTGGGAATCAACCACCACTGTGAGCGAGTGTTTTAACCCAAGTGTACATTTAAACCCCCTCACTGACTCCTTAGTAATCCGACACTCACTGCTGAGGGGTTTTCAACCCCAGGTGCTGTATTTTACTCCCTCCTTGACCCTTTGTAATCCCCAAACAACTCACTGGAGCGGTGTTTAACCCCAGGTGCTGTCCCCTTTTTCCTGTCTTGTCCCTTAGTAATCCCCACACTCAGCTGAGCAATTTTTTAACCCCGGTGCTGTCATTCTCCTGTGCCAGTACTCCCCTTTGTAATCCCACACTCATGTGAGCGAGGTTCAACCCCAGGTGCTATCATTCTACCCCCTACTCTGTGCTCCTTGTAACCACACACTCCTGCTGAGGAGTGTTTCCCCCCGGGGCTGTCATTTTATCCGTCCTCTGTACTCCCTTATAATTCACACCTCACTGCTGAGCGAGGTTCAACCCCGGTGCTGATTCTACTCCTTTCTGTACTCCCTTTGAATCACACCCCATCCCTGAGGGTGTTCAACCCCAGGTGCTGTCATTCTACTCCCCGCCCCCTTTTTCCCTTTTGTAAAACACACCCACTCACTGTGAGCGAGTGTTCAAGCCCAGGGCATCATTTATCCCATCTGTGTAGTCCTTAAAAATCACACACATCACTGCTGAGTTTTGTTTAACCCCAGGTTGTCATTCTCTCCGTCCCCGTCTCCCTTAGTAATTAGTCCAAAATGCAAAAAAATAAAAAAAAAACCCCCAATCAGATATGTGATTGAGAAAAAAAAAATGTTTGGGGATTTTTCCAGGACCCCCTTTGCTGAAAAGCAGAAGTGAACCCTTTACTACATTGTAAAATTTCTCCGCTCTTTACAAAAACAACCTTTTTTTTGATAGATGGGCACACTGTGGGGAAAGGCATGGTGATGTCAAGCCTGCGGGGTCGCATGATATGCAGTTCAAACAAATCATACACACCCCCTTCTGAGCAGACTGAAAGGTGAAGCAGGACAAATCAGGCATCAAATACCTTGATGGTAAAACCCCTTTAAGAGAAGCTTTCTGGATCCTAATGCTCAACACGCGCCCCCCTCCCCATGGTATGAATTATCGTACAGATCTATTCTATGTTTATTAGAAGATAATAATAGTTACGGCCTAAGCTGTGGAAAGACACAGGTCGTAATGAATGTTTTCAACACACACATTCTGGTGGATACGGTCCGTATGTATATATTGATAGGTATTTAAAATCTTAATATCTTAACATCTAACATTTAAATATCTAAACTTTAGGTTACAGGTCCCATTAGGGCTGCACCATTTTTTTGTGTATTTTGCACCAAAATCTGATTTTTTTTAATAATATAATATGTGACATTTAGGGCGACATGTATGATCGGGCTTTTTGCCCGATTTCTGGCATCCGCTGTCGGACGCAGGGTTAGGCGCAGCGTTCGCCACTTACGGCTGCGCCTCACATGAAGGGGCGTGCAATGGGCGCGGAGTGGGCGCGCTGTAGGCGTTCCGGGGCGGGACGCGGCGCGCTCGAAAACTCCGAGGCATGTACGATGGCGAGTCGGCAAAGCGAGGCGCAGTGCAGCGCTCGGAGGCTCCGACAGGCAGTCCTGGTTTGTTTTGGTCTAAATGCTCCGGCAGAGGCGAAGTGAAGCAAGAACAGAACATGCGAGGAAGCAGATAGAAGATCGCGACAGAAATCTCGGCGCTCCGCTCCGTGCAGCAGGAGTATGATTCCGAAAAAATCGCCTTTATAAAGGCGGAAAACAGTGTCAGAAAAGAGCTGAACCTCAAATATAACAAATACATTAAAAAAAATCACTTTCCACAAATCTCGAACAGCGTAATATCAAGAATTAGGATATTGGAAATTGCCGGGAAATACAGTAATTCAAATTCTCAAAGCTATTCTCATTTGTCGGCAGAAACCGGCCAATCAGAATAGGAGCGACAGTGAACCCATTATAGCCTATGGAGTAGTATTGACCAATCAGAATCAAAGGCGGGACAGTTCAAAATACAGTAAAAAGACAGAAACGAGCTGATTGGTTGAGCTAGCAGGGGCTTGGCTATCCCAGCCAATCAGAGCGCGAGCTACTTCTCCCATTGTAGTCTATGGAGAGATCGGCGCAATGATATCTCGGCGCTCAGCGCCGTGCGGCATGGAGTATGAATAAAAAAATCTTTTTTATTAGTTGTACAATATTCTCAGAAAAAGAGCTGAAACCTTCTATAAACATAAATCAGTTAAATCTCGAACAACGCGTTTGTCGCCGAGACCGGCGCTACATAGGGAATTGCAATAGAGAGAATCGCCGGGAAATACAGTAATTCAAATTTTTTAAGCTCTTCTCATTGGTCGGCATAAACCAGCCAATCAGAATAGGAGCAACAATGTCCCATTATAAGCTATGGAGGAGTATTGACCAATCAGAATAGGAGCGACAGGACCCATTCTAACCTATGGGGAAATATTGACCAATCAAATTCAAAGGCGGGACAGTTCAAAATAAAGTAAAAAGGCAGAAACGAGCTGATTGGTTGAAGCGGCGGGGGCTCGTCCAGCTTAGCCAATCAGAGTGCGAGCTACTTTCTCATAGAGTTCTATGGGGAAAAGAAATTCTGAGCGCGCTCTGTGATTGACTAAGTTAAAAGAGGCGCGGTTATTTGGACCAATGGGAGAGCGAGCGACGCTCCTATGGGTTTTCAACGCAATCTGAAATAAAACTGTACACGGGCCGAAATCAAATTATAAGACTACAGAAGTTGTCCCGATGTGTATATAAAACGAATGATAATATGGAGGTAACGAAAAAAAAATATTACATCAATAAATCATGTTTATTTCTTTATTTTCGTTAGCAAGGATCAATAGTATGGTGCAACGAAAATAAAGAAATAAACATGATTTTATTGATTTAATATTTTTTTTTCGTTACCTCATATTATCATTCGTTTTATATACACATCATGAAAACTTCTGTAGTCTTATAATTTGATTTCGGCCATGTACAGTTTTATTTCAGATTGCGTTAGAAAACCATAGGAGCGTCGCTCGCTCCCAATTGGTCCAAATAACGCGCCTCCTTTAACCCCTTACCGACGTTTGCCGTATGAGTACGTCAAAAACGCCGGTAAGCGGCTTTGAAACGGGATCGCGGCAGCGCGATCCCGCTTCACAGCCGCCGGTGTTACCGGCTAATTGCAGCATAACACCCAGGCGGTTTCAGCGCAGCGCGGCGGCGTCGCCCGCAGCGCTGTTTTACCCATCAGGCGTCTGAATGACAGAAAAGCGGTGCCGCGCATCACGTTTTTCAGCACGATCGGGAACATCAGCGGCAGGAAATCGCTGAGTCCCGACGGGCTAACATGGCAGCAGAGCCCTGTGAAGGCTCTGATCGCTGCCATGTTCCTGTTTGCCCCACTTCCGTCCGCAAACAGGAAGTGAGGAAACCGCCATATTTGTACACCCTAATGCATTGCCTATGCAATGCATTAGGCTGTATTAACGATCGCCCCCTAGTGGTCAAGCACCAATAGGGGGACTAAATGTTAAAGTAAAAAAAAAAAAAAAAAAAGTTTTTAAAGTACAAAAAAAAGTATTAAAAGTTCAAATCACCCCCTTTCCCCATTTTATAAATAAAAACAATAAAAAAATAAAAAAGTTACACATATTTGGTATCGCCGCGTCCGAAAAAGTCCGATCTATAAAAATCTAATATAATTTATCCCGTACGCTGAACACCGTAGAAGAAAAAAAAATTCCAAACGCCAAAATTGCGGTTTTTTGGTCATTTCACATCACATAAAAATTGGATAAAAGTAATCAAAAAGTCGCAACCATTTCAAAGTGCTTGCATTAAAAAGTACACATTTGCCTGCAAAAAATGCCGCCTCACTGACGTCCGTAGGTGTTAGTACAAAACAGTTATTGGTCGCACAAAATGGCGCCGCAGCGCAAATTTCAAGAATAGAAAATGTTTAGAATTTTTTTACGGTACAAAAACATAACGGAAACCCTACATGTTTAGTATTGCCGGATGCGTATCAACCTGTAGAATACAGATAACACCTCATTTTCACCAAAGAATAAACTCCGTAAAAACAAGCCTCCCGCAAACATGGTGCAAGTACGTTTTTTTCACATTTTGCCCCACTTAGAATTTTTTTGCCGTTCCCTAGTATATTCTATGGTAATATGAATAACACCATTAGAAAGTACAACTTGTCCCGCAAAATAAAAGCCCTCATATGTCTATGTAGGTGGAAAAATAAAAAAGGTATGGCTTTCAGAAGGCAAAGAGCAAAAAAATTTAGAGCCATATTATTATGACCGTCCGTCAGAAAGGGGTTAACTTAGCCAATCACAGAGCTCGCTCGGAATTTCTTTTCCCCATAGAACGCTATGAGAAAGTAGCTTGCGCTCTGATTGGCTAGCTGAGACGAGCCCCCGCTAGCTCAACCAATCAGCTCGTTTCTGCCTTTTTACTGTATTTTGAACTGTCCCGCCTTTGAATATGATTGGTCAATATTTCTCCATAGCTTAGAATGGGCCACTGTCGCTCCTATTCTGATTGGTCAATACTCCTCCATAGGATATAATGGGCCACTGTCGCTCCTATTCTGATTGGATGGTTTATGACGACAAATCAGAAGAGCTTAAACAATTTGAATTACTGTATTTCCCGGCAATTCTCTCTATTGCAATTCCCTATGTAGCGCCGGTCTCGACGACAAACGCGTTGTTCGGGGTTTTAACTGATTTAGAAGGTTTCAGCTCTTTATCTGAGAATGTTTTCCACTTAATAAAAATAATTTTTTTATTCATACTCCATGCCGCACGATTTCAGTGCGCCGATCTCTCCATAGACTACAATGGAAGAAGTAGCTCGCGCTCTGATTGGCTGGGATAGCCAAGCCCCCGCTAGCTCAGCCAATCAGCTCTTTTCTGTATTTTTGCTGTATTTTGAACTGCCCCGCCTTTGATTCTGATTGGTCCAAACTTCTCCATAGGATATAATGGGACTTTGTCGCTCCTATTCTGATTGGTCAGTACTCCTTCATAGGTTAGAAATGGCCACTGTCGCTCCTATTCTGATTGGTCAAAACTTCTCCATAGGATATAATGGGTCTTTGTCGCTCCTATTCTGATTGGCTGGATTCTGCCGACCAATGAGAATAGCTTACAGAATTTGAATTACTGTATTTCCCCGGCAATTCTCTCTATTGCAATTCCTTATGTAGCGCCGGTCTCGGCGACAAACGCGTTGTTCGGGATTTAATTGATTTATGTTTATAGAAGGTTTCAGCTCTTTTTCAGAGAATATTTTACACCCAATAAAAATTATTTTTTTATTCATACTCCATGCCGCACGGCGCTGAGAGCCGAGACTGCATTGCGCCGATCTCTCCATAGACTACAATGGGAGAAGTAGCTCGCATTCTGATTGGCCGAGATAGCCAAGCCCCCGCTAGCTCAACCAATCAGCTCTATTCTGCATTTTTACTGTATTTTGAACTGTCCCGCCTTTGAATGTGATTGGTCAATAGTTCTCCATAGGTTTTAATGGGTCTCTGTCGCTCTTATTCTGATTGGCTGGGATAGCCAAGCCCCCGCTAGCTTAACCAATCAGCTCTTTTCTGCATTTTTACTGTATTTTGAACTATCCCGCCTTTGAGTGTGATTGGTTCAAACTTCTCCCTAGGCTATAATGGGTCCCTGTCGCTCCTATTCTTATTGGCCGAGATAGCCAAGCCCCCGCTAGCTCAGCCAATCAGCTCTTTTCTGCATTTTTACTGTATTTTGTACTGTCCCGCCTTTGATTCTGATTAGTCAATAGTTCTCTATAGGTTTTAATGGTTCACTGTCGCTTCTATTCTGATTGGCCGGTTTCTGCCGACCAATGAGAATAGCTTTCAGAATTTGAATTACGGTATTTCCCGGCAATTTCCAATATCCTAATTCTTGAATTAGGATATTTGGAAAGTGATTTTGTTTAATGTATTTTGTATTTTTGAGGTTTCAGCTCTTTTTCTGGGAATGTTTTCCGCCTTTATAAAGGCGATTTTTGATTCATACTCCGCACCGACATGTGGAATGATTTCTCGCTGTTTTCCAGCCTGTCTCACATCGGAACAGATTTTCGGCGCAGCCCCGCACTGCGCCTCAGGCCCCGCACTGCACTCCACACACTGGCGGGGCGCGGCGGCCTTTTCCCCGCATGTATGATTGCGCTACCTCCAGCGGCGAATCATAGGCGCAGCGCCGCACTGCGCCAAAGTCCCGCACTGCGCCTAACACACTGGCAAGGCGCGGCGGACTTTACATAGTATGTATGAGCGCGCCCCGGCCCCGACATAAATTAGGCGCAGATTTCGCCGGAACACCGGCGGAAAGGTGCGCCCCGACGTGGCGAGATTCATACATGTCGCCCTTAGTTTTTAGTGTAATATATATATTTTGTCTCTTTTATTTTTCTTGTAACTATGACTCTGATTGGTTGCTATGGACCCTGATTGGTCGTTATGGACTCTGGTTGCTATGGGCTCTGATTGGTCGCTATGGGCTCTTGTTGCTATGACTGATTGGTTGCTATGGGCTCTGATTGGTTGCTATGGGCTGTGATTGGTGGCTTTGGGCTCTGATTGGATGGTCTGATTGGTCACTATGTGCGCTGATTGGTTGCTATCAGCTCTGATTGGTCGCTATGAGCTCTAATTGTTGCTATGGGCTTTGATTGTTTACTATGAGCTCTGATTAGTTGCTATGAGCTCTGATTAGTTGCTATTATATATATATATATATATATATATATATATAAATACATAATATTATTATATATATAATATATATATATATATATATATATATATATATATATATATATATATATATATAATTACCTCAAATCTTAATCTGTTGAGTTTAGTGCACACTCATCAAATGGACATACCACATTCACACCGAATATATTTTATCTTTATTTATCTATTAGATGCATATCTCTATCTATCTATCTATCTATCTATCTATCTATCTATCTATATATATATATAGTTATATATATATATATATAGATAGATAGATAGATAGATAGATAGATATTAGATAGATAGATAGATAGATAGATATTAGATAGATAGATAGATAGATAGATAGATAGATAGAATATAATTTGTGTGAATATGGTATGAACATTTCATGTGTGTGTATATACCATCTCTGCACACACATTAATACAGTGGTCTATAAAGTGCGGCTCTTCAGCTGTTGGGAAGCTACAACTCCCATAATGCCCACAGATATAGATGATAACAATGCACGATGGGAGTTGTAGTTCCCCAACAGCTGGAGAGCCGCGGTTTGCAGACCACTGCACTAATAGATGCACTTTTATTTGAAGCAGGACAATCACTTTACAGGGATTGTTTTTGCTCTGAAGCTCAGCTGCTTTGTTCTTGAGCTGCTGTGGCTGCCTGAGGACTTCAGAGGAGGCAGGAGGACTCCCCGCCATTCAGCCTCTCCTCTGTATCCTCTCCCCACACTATGGAGCTCCCTGTCTCTAGAAGTCAGTCAGGTGGACAGAGAATAACCCGCACGCTCAGCCATTCCAGGACATAGCTGTCCGAGCCCGTCCTCTGCCTGGACTCCATGTTCCAGGACGGGTTTCTGCCACACAAAGAGCCCGGCGGCCATTTTGATGTCCTGTAATACATTTATTTTTCTTTTCTCTATTCTAAAGTATAGAAGTACTAAAACATAATGGAAATGCTACATGTGTGGTATCAGCGGACTCGTACCGGCCTACAGAGCACGGATATCACAGTTAGCTCTGAAATCCCCAAACCCCACAACAATAGACCAGTTAGTGGTTATTTTCACATTCCCCCCCACATATAATTTGTTTTAGGGGTTTCCCAGTACGTTCTATGTTATAAAGCCCATCTTGTCCCGCACAGAGCGAGCCCTCAGGTGTCTCTGTAGAGGGAGAAATGAATCAGTTCTGACTCTGGGAAGGCAGAAGAGCTTCTATATTCTGGCCGAATGTGATCACATAGGAGCCCAGACAGCCCGATCAGAGCGACATGTGACCCACAGCAGCCAATCACAGTGCTGCTTTCATATTCCCACAGCATCATGAGACATAGAAGCTGCGCTGTGATTGGTTGTTATGGGAAACATGGGCGGGCTCTGTTCTACAGGCCTCATAAAGCTTCATGAGGTAACATAACCGTGACAGGATCGACCGGAGAAACCACAGAGCATATTACATGTACTTTGTGCAGTCTGTGGTGTTACATAGGACTGCAGGTGACAATTACTACATTATCTGTACTCACAGAGCTAACACTGTGTTATCTGTAGTGTTAAATAGGACTGCAGGGAAATCAACTAAATTATATGTAATCAGATATTTATCACTGGGTTAAATGTAGAGTTACATAGTACTGAAGGGGAAATCTACTACATTATACGTTATCACTGTGTTATCTGTGGTGTTACATAGGACTGCAGGGGACATCTACTACATTATCTGTACTCAGAGAGTTATCACTGTGTTATCTGTGGTGTTACATAGGACTGCAGGGACATCCACTACATTATTTGTACTCAGAGAGATATCACTGTGTTGTCTGTGGTGTTACATAGGACTGCAGGGGACATCTACTACATTATCTGTGCTCAGAGAGTTATCACTGTTATCTGTAGTGTTACATAGTACTGCAGGTATATCTACTACATTATCTGTACTCAGAGAGTTATCACTGTGTTATCTGTAGTGTTACATAGGACTGCAGGGGACATCTACAACATTATCTGTACTCAGAGTTATCAGTGTGTTATCCATACATGCCAACTCTCCCGTTTTTGGCGTGGGGGTCCCGCTATTTGGGGTCCCCCCGCGCCCTCCCGGGGGAGTCGGCATTTCTCCCGCCGCCAGCAGGCGGCGGGGGTCCTTTAAATGGCCGCGCCGCAGGAGTAGCGCTAGTGCGCTACTCCGGCGCCGCCGGTTCGTTCCCACGGGCAGGTGAAGCGGGCGCAGTGTCCGCTCACCCGCCCGCGGTTCTCTCTGTGCGGGGAGGAGGCAGGAGGGAGCGCTCCCTCCTCCCCCTGTTGTACAGCAGCCGCTGCGCGCCGTGAATACAGGTCAGAGGCGCAGAGGAGATCGGGCCAGGAGCCTGGCCGGAGCTGCAGGAGCTTGGTCAGGTAAGTGAATTTATTATTTTATTTTATTAACTACATGGGGGCTCTGCCTGGCTACAATGGGGGGGGGTCTACCTGGCTGGCTACAATGGGGGCAACTACCTGGCTGGCTACAATGGGGGCAATACCTGGCTGGCTACAATGGGGGCAACTACGTGGCTGGCTACTAAAGGGGGCAACTACTTGGCTGGCTACTAAAGGGGCACTACCTACCTGGCTGGCTACTAAAGGGGCACTACCTACTTGACTACTAAAGGGGGCACTACCTACCTGACTCCTAAAGGGGGAAACTACCTGACTACTAAAGGGGGCACTACCTGGCTACAAAGGGGGCAACTACCTGGCTAACAAAAGGGGGCATCTACCTGGCTACAGAGGGGGCATCTACCTGGCTACAAGGGGGCATCTACCTGCCTGTAAGGGGCACTACCTGGTTATAGGGGGCTACTACCTGGCTATAAGACCATCTACCTGGCTTTCTTCCAAAGCCATTATGTAGTTAGGCGGAGTGGGTGTGGCTTTTTGAAGGGGCGTGGCACACAAAAAGATGGGCGTGTCCATGCAAATTTTTTGCCGCGCGTAGCGCGCCGCCCTCTTTAATCTCCTGCTTTTCCATTTTCAAAAGTTGACCACTGTGGGGTTACATAGGACTGCAGGAGACTTCTACTACATTATCTGTACTCAGAGAGTTATCACTGTGTTATCTGTGGTGTTACATAGGACTGCAGGTGACATCCATTACATTATCTGTACTCAGGGAGCTAGCACTGTGTTATCTGTGGTGTTACATAGGACTGCAGGTGACATCTACTTTATTATCTGTGGTGTTACATAGGACTGCAGGGGACATCTACTACATTATCTGTACTCAGAGAGTTATCACTGTGTTATCTGTTGTGTTACATATGACTGCAGGGGACATCTACTACATTATCTGTACTCAGAGAGGGATCACTGTGTATCTGTGGTGTTACATAGGACTGCAGGGACATCTACTACCTTATCTTTACTCAGAGAGTTATCACTGTGTTATCTGTAATGTTACATAGGACTGCAGGTGACATCTACTACATTATCTGTACTCAGAGAGTTATCACTGTTATCTGTGGTGTTACATAGGACTGCAGGGGACATCTACTACATTATCTGTACTCAGAGAGTTATCACTGTGATCTGTGGTGTTACATAGGACTGCAAGGGACATCTACTACATTATCTGTACTCAGAGAGTTATCACTGTGTTATCTGTAATGTTACATAGGACTGCAGGGGACATCTGCTACATTATCTGTACTCAGAGAGTTATCACTGTGTTATCTGTGGTGTTACATAGGACTGCAGGTGACCCATAGTAAGTTATCCGCCCAGTTACTCAGCTCCCTCCGCTCCTCAGCTGCAGTATATAGCTATATCTATAGGTGGGTATACAGTATATATACATATCATCACAGGATGACACTAGTATATACGGTACTCACACCCTCTCTTCTCCGGTCTACGCTTCCTCCAGTCGATGTCAGGACGAGTCCTGGACTCCACATTCTCGTTCCCTTTTTACTTTCACTTTGTATTATTTGCCCTGTAGTAACACAGGGTGCGGCTGGAAACTGCACAGACTTCCTCTATGGATCCCTACATCCAGGATGCCCCCCTCCCCGCTTATTACACTTTTTATAGTTTAATGCCTCAGTTCGATCTTTGTTGGTTTCGTCACAGGGATCTTGCCCCTCTCTATCACTGAGGGCTGAGGGGTTCTTCTGAGTGACCTAAACTGTAATGTAATTCACAAATTCTCTACTCTCTGTGATGACTCCGTGTCCAACCCCCATTACGGTTTCCGTTTCATTTATTCCTCTATTCCCTCAGTTGTAGCTCAGAGATATTTATATGGTCAGGAGGACTGGCGTCAGGGACAGCAGAAGGGTTAGGTCTTGGGGCAGATTCAGGGAGAGTGAGATAGGATCAGTTATCTTTGCCAGAGCCCTGCTTCTGGATTGAATCCTTTATGGTGCCTCACTCACCTGTGCCTCCACCACCATCTGGCTGGTGTCCTGCAGCTCCAGCATCTGATGGTGAGCCCCACAGTTTTGTATTAAATACACACATTGAATGTGCATGCCAGGTTGGCTGCCATCCTTTACATCGTTCAGTCTATCATCCTTTGCCAGCCAGCATCTGATTCCCTTCATGGACATAGGTAAGGAAACCGAGCAGACTTGAAGAGACATGGAAGCTTTGGTGCGTATCTATTGCCTTCTCTGTTTCCTGTTGATGCAATGGTTAAATGTAATATGTATTCTCTACTCAAAATAAAATAAAAGATAAAAGACAGGGGGACAATAGCAGGTTAAAATGTCAGAAAATTATAAAAAATATAATATATTTAATATATAATTAATTAATAAAAAAGGCGAAAATGGCAGCTCCAAACAATGAGAAATAAATGGTGCAGGTGCAGGCCGTCATGGTTGCAATGCAAATGCAAACACACAGGAACAAACCAGCAGCTCTGCAGACACCAAGGGACAATTGCTGAATATATAAATTACTTCATAGTGCATTGCTTCTACACCTAGTGAGTATGAAACTCCTTAGTGCATCTTTGTGTTAAAAACTGTGATGGCTCATCCACCAGCGGCAAGGTGGGCCTAAGAAAAAAAGATGGCTAAGAGGCGATGTAATCACCATGTACAAGTATGTGATAGGACGGAACAGATCTCCAGGGATCTTTTTACACCTTGACCTGTAACAACCACATGAAAGCATCCTCTACATCAAAAGGAAAGGAGGTTTCACCATCATCACAGACCTGGATTCTTTACTGTAAAAGCACTAACACTATGTATCTTGGGGCCACAAGAGGTTGTGATGGTGGATTCTTTACTGTAAGAGCAGTAACACTATGGATCCCGGGGCCACAAGAGGTTGTGATGGTGGATTCTTTACTGTAAGAGCAGTAACACTATGGATCTTGGGGCCAGAAGAGGTTGTGATGGTGGATTCTTTACTGTAAGAGCAATAACTATAGATGTCGGGGCCACAAGAGGTTGTGATGCCGGATTCTTTACTGTAAGAGCAGTGACATTATGGAGCCTGAAGCCACAAGCAGTTGTGATGGTGGATTCTTTATAGTAGGAGCTGTAACACTATGGTGTCCGGGGCTAGAAGAAGTTGTGAAGGTGGAGTCATTGATTAAGATCTAGAGAAGCAAGATGACTTTTTGAAACATATAATATCACAGGTTATGGGGACTGGATTCTGGAGATCGGACGTTGATCCAGGGTCTATTCGGATGCCATATTGGAGTCAGGAAGGAACTTTTGTTCTTGTATGGAAACAAATGGCCTCCGCCTCATAGGGGGTTCTTGCCTTCTCTGGATCAACATTGTAAGGTTATAGGTTGAACTAAATTGACTCTGGTCTTTTTCAAACCTTATTTACTATGTTATTATAGAGACCTACTCTTAATCTCACCTCTCTAGGTTCCTTTCCAGGCCTCTATACTTTCCAGGTCCGAGCTTTGCACTGGTCTGATTAAAAACAGCCTGAATTGATGGGTGGAGTGCATAACCAAAATGGAGGCAGCTGCTTCCCATATATACAACCAAAAATAAAAGAAAAACAACATAGTTCCCAGGTCTTCCCTACATGATCTAGCATGGACTCTAGTGGGGACATGCTAGCCCATGAAAAATATCAGAGGACAAATCCATAGTGGCTCAGTGGTTAGCACTGTTGTCTGAAGCTGGAGTTCAAATCCCACCAAGGACAACATCTTCAAGCCGTTTGTATGTGCTCCCTGCATCTGCATTTGTTTCCTCTGGTTTCCCATACACTTCAGTTCATACAAATAGGTTTATATGAAATTTAGACTGTGAGCCCCAATGGGGACAGGGACCAATAACAATCTCTGTACAACACTATGGAATATAACAGTGCTATTGTAGGATGGTGGAACTGCTGCATTGTCTCTGCCCAGGGAAATATAACCTTATGAATAAGTACAAACTGACTTGATGCATTCTGTTATTTGGCCACAAGATACCACTGTTTTGAAAGTCTAACCTGTGTGTAATGTATAGGAAAAGCATGTGATGGGACATGTGACTGGAAGGAGGAGCTGAGTGAAAGCAGCCATCTTAAAGAGCAAAAGATGGCCCTGAGAGACATCCACATTGAGCATCGTTCTTCCTAAATCCCCCTGCTGCTGTGGAGGGTAGCTGTGCTAGCTGGTGATTGAATCCTGCTTAGAGAGGAGAAATTTGTTTGCAGAGTCATTGCGCTTGGAGAAGAGGACACAGAGACAGAGTGGACGTCGTGCCAAATCCAGTTGCGGAGAGGAGTGACCTCCATCTTTGGTACAGAACTTTGACAGAGGGGCCCCTCATACAGGAACTATGACCAGTTTCTAGTTCAAAGTAGACGCGGGTCGGTAAGCATGCTCCAGCCTATTTGGGACTGTTAGGCCTCGTTCACACGGCTTATTTCGCCGCGGATTTGCGCCGTACACCGCGCCGGATTTGCGCTGCAGTACGGCGCCAATCCGTCCCTGTCATTACGGTAATCCACTGCTCTCCTAGAGAACAGTGGATTCCGTCGCTCCTACCCGCTCGGCGAATCCGCCAGGCGGGGAGAAACTGACATGCACATTATTTACGGCGCGCACGCGCCGTAAACATTGCATTGTCTATGGGGCGGGAGCGGCGCCCCCGTCCGCGCTCCGGCCCCGCCCCCGTCCCGCCCCTTATTCACGGCGGATTTGTGAGCTCAATACGGCTCACAAATCCGTCGGGAATAAGCCGTGTGAACACGGCCTTACCAGTCCTGTAATTAGATTAAGTAGGGCCACAAGCAATCATCCAGAAATAATTCCAACATTGAAGTAAGCCTGACATCGGTGCTGTCAGCTCTGAAGCATGCTTGGTTGATAGACTTTTATTGTTACCGATGTTCTGGAAATAGTGGGTATAATGGATAACTTTGTAAGTTGTTGTGCTACACTGCGTGCGCGCCCTCGAAACGGACTCCCAAACAATTGGGTAAATAGCAGCCGGCCTTTCTGAGTCCGCTGGTAGGTAAATGTATTGTGTGTCTGAAGAACATATTAACTCCCTAACGACCGCCCACTGACTTTAGACGTCGGCTGGTGCAGGTCGTTTGTCTTAAGACGTCGCTGAAGACATCGGAGTTTGCGGCTCCGGGCGTCACAGCTGCACTGAGATCAGGGCTGTACTACACAGCCCTGATCCCAGCGCAGCTCCTGCGAGCACCGGGGAGCGGGGGAACCTCCACTTGCCGAAGCTTTAAGCCTTTGATTGCGGCGGATCATCACCGCAGTGCAATTAAAGGGTTCCCCTGCTCTGTCGGGTGATCGGAACGCCCGGTGACCCGACAGAGCCCGGGGAACGGCTGCACAGTAAGCCCTGGGGATCTAGAGTAGCCCCAGAGCTGTCTGTGTATCAAGCCAGTGACCAGGACAAACTGTGTGCTGTCCTGATCACTGCCTGTGTCAGACAGACACAGATTACAATGTATTAGCATAAATATGCTAATACATTACTAAGTGTAAAAAAAAAATGTAAAACAGTTCTCCCTTCAGGGGATTAAAAAAAAAAGTAAAAAAAAAAACAGAAAAAGTGTTAAAAAAATAAATAAAAAAAATACATAATAAAAATAAATATTTAATAAAAAATAATTGAATTGTACATATATTACACACACAAACAAAACCTACACATATTTGGTATCCACATGACCTGAAGAATTAATCTAACAAGTTATTAAGTGTGAAATGTGAATGATGTAAAAAAAATAAAAAATAAAAATAAAAGTAAAAAAGAATTCTGCAATTATTTATAAGTGAACTTAAACTATTCCCCCATTAAATACAACTTGAATAAAACGAGGCCTCATACAACTGCATCAATTAAAAAAGAAAAAAAGGTACAACTGTTGAAACGCAAGTTGGAAAAAACAAAAAATGTTCTGGTCATTAACTACTTTTCAGGCGTTCAGCTTAAGGGGTTAAGTGGTTAACAGCAGCACACTGTGCAGCACAAGGGCCTTGGCTCACACTTGTGTGCATGTAATTTGGGAGTTTTTGAGTACACTTATTCGTATAATTCAGGAAAGTAGGAGTTTGGTTGAACTGGTGTTGGAGTTCCTTTCCTCTTTCGTGACTTCGCTATATCCTGGGATTCCCATCAAGATACACCATATAAATAAATAAAAGATGTAAGAATTTCTTTAATGTATTTTGCCACAACATAAACTCAAAAAAAATTGGCGAATTTTAAATATAGTTTCTTTGGGGTATTGCCTTTCTCACTAGTAAATGCAGCATGTTGTTGAAGGACCGAGTTGGAAATCCCGGAGTTTACCTGTGTACAGAATTATAATTTGTGGCGTTTGTATTTGCAACCAAATACCACATTTTATATGTTCTTAACAAAACATTGCCAAAAATTCTAATTGTGCTGGAAAGATTTTATTGCAGAGCTAATGATAAGAAATTATTCTCAATATAAATTGTTTAATCAGAGTAGACATTGGATACATAACATCAGAGAACAAACTACAAATGTCCTAGTGGATAAAGAGGTAAGGACAAAAACCTCCTACATAACAATGCTAGGTAAATACCACTGCCTTTTTTGAGGCAGCTATCCCAAATTTAATGGATAGGTAGTCAGGTGTTTTGACTAAAGATTGTGCAGGGAATATGTAGGTTTTATTAGATACCAATAAAAGTTATGTTTTATGTTTTATTTATCTAGTCTAAGGTGAATACTTTTTTCTGATAGTTTCTCATATAATATCAGAGTATAGAAAATTATTTTATGTTTTGTATTATACTATTGGAAAACAGCAAAGCATGGCGAGCTGTGGCCTACAGAGGCTCCAAGGAGCAGACATGATAGAAGAAGAATTATGTTAATCATTCGTAGATTTTAGTAAAATAAAATAATGTGATAATAATGTAAATTATTAGTGAGATCAGAACCAAAGATTACATCAACATCAATACACATTAAAAACCTTTTGGAGACTCTGGAGAGCCTGAGACTCCATGATTTGGTGCCAGTCATCAGGCAGTTCAGCTGGATTAGTTTTATATTTTTCAGCAAATGTTTCATTAAATTGGGCAAAAATATATTTCCAGTAATCTGAGGACTCGATGCTGGGGTCGGGCTGGATGGCCCAGTCTGGATAGTAAGTGCGATACTCTTTGTATGGATGCCATTTACCATCTGTGTCCGAGTTCCGAAATGTAGTTTCAGACACAACAGCAGTGGTACAAATGTCTGTGCTCAAATTTCTACTTTTGTGCCATTTTATTTTTCCAAGCCCTTTGGGCCTATGGACAGAAAGCAAATGTTCCTTTGGTCACCCCCCGGGCCTCACAAGGGACTTTACAGAATGGACACTGATGGCCACATCCAATCACCTTCCTGAACAGCTCATCCTGAGGTTTCATGGTGACCTTGGAAAGCAAGGTGTCAAAACTCATAGAAATCAACTCTGATAGGATTTCATCTTTCATGTCTGTGAGTAAATCTTGAATCTTAGAGGAAAACTGCTCCACCTTCGCCTTGTTACGGACGTTGATGACTTTGATTTCAGTCTGAGAGATCACTAATTCTCTGTTCAACTTCTCACAAACACTGTCCACAAATAATGTAACATATTTACATTGAAGACAAGTTTTATCTTGAAGAACGTTGCGAATTTTTACAAAAATGGAAGAAAGAATATTTTCACACAGAGTTTCTAATGTTGCAGTGAATTGATATCTTTGTGTAATATAACCAAGTATCCAGGTTTTTGAAAACGCTTCATATGAATGAATGTATTGTACATATTTCTCAAAAGACATTTCCTCCAGTAAACTTGTTAGCATGTTACACTGAAAAAAGCTTCTGCTGCTGAACATCATATTATCAACGCCATTTAAAATGTCATCCACCATCTTTTCTCCCAGATGTTTGAAGATGTATTCAGTTATGGCCGGCTTTAGGCATCTCTCACTAAACTGTCCAGCTCTGCTCCAACATTCATCTTTCTCCATAAGTATATTGACAAATGTTGAAAAATACCGAGATTTCAGGCTCTCTAGACAGGTTTTAGGGCCATTCTTTTTAATAAAGGTTTCATGCATCTTCTGGAACTTTTGTGATGCATCCGCAATGATGAAGAGCTTAAGGTCCAGCTCAAACTGTAGTGAGAAGTGAAACTTTTTGGTTTTGCTTTGAAGTTTTGTATTGATCATATACAATAGTTCCTGGCAGTAGGCATCATCGTAGTCTTCATCAGTACCTATCTTCTCTGTGACATATTTATGACACAGGTCTATCAATGAGGTGCCAAGATCTCTTACCTTCTCATGGGGTTCATTAACGAACCCCAACATGCTTCCTAAATTTGAAAGAGTAGAACGATCGATGTGCGTTTCAGTAATGGAGAAGACTTGATTGGCATAAGGTTCTAAATTATTTATGTGGACTAATATCTCACTTATGACAGGCCCTCTTCTTTTCAGGTCACTCTTTAGTTGCGAAAACATTTTTTCCCCCGACTTTTCCGTTGCAATGTCTCTATCTGTAATTGCGATAGCGTCTCGTCCCACATAGTTTCAAACTCCTGTCTTATTTTTAGAGTGCTCAGTTCCAGGGTTTTCTTTTTACCACTGTCCAGGAGCTTAGAGATTTTTTCTTCTATAAGTTGTTGATGCTTATTCTGGATTTCCTGAATCTCAAACTTCCCTTTTTGGATAGATATGACCCATTGATTTGCGGGGCATTTTTCAATTTAAATTTTTTTAAGAATTTTGCACTTTGTTTGAAATCTTCTCGATACCTCTCTACAAGATTAGCATTTTCTGACTGATCCTCAAAATACTTTTCCAGAAGTTCCAAAATGTTACTTTCCTCGGTTATCAGCAGCTCTTGAAGCTCACCTGTGTACTCTGACAATGTGTATCGGCCCAGGTTCTCAGTTGGCTGGTTTTTTATTTTGTTTTCTGTGCTAATGATCCAGTTGAAGACTTTTTTGCGGAATTCCCAGTCCCAATGAGAGAAATTCTTATAATTTATGTAAGCTCAGCACCAGACTTTTTCAAACTAAAAAGAAATTTTTCATGTTTCACAGCCTTCCACAAGCTTTCTATCCAAGAGATAAATCCAGTGATGCTGGAAGCTCCTTTCGGGATTTTTGAAGGGCAAGAGATGCTGTTTTAATTTGGGAGACATTTTTACGTAACCAGTTTTTCTGGACCATTGGTGGGGTCTCCCCGCCAAAAACCCAGGAATGTACCAATTGTGTTTCTCAACATCATAGTCCATCACTTCAGTGAATGTTGTAATTCCTCTTCTTTTTTCCATGTGTGCTGCAACTTTTGTCATTTCATCTAGTTGTTCCAGAAGTTTTTTTCTATCTCTCATGTTGTTTTTCATGCGGACACACATACGTTTTTGAGGACAAACTGGGAATTGGGGTTTTTTTCAATTCTTTTTTTTCCCCAGAAAGGGGATGGACCACAATCTGTAAAATATCTTTCATCTCTGTGAAATTTTCCGGGCCATGTTGACTAGGTGATGCACTAACCCAATT